>OY735212.1:8521349-8646349 GCA_963457665.1 Thysanoteuthis rhombus | reverse complement strand
AACAACCGAGATTGACTGACTGATTGACTGGGTGACATACCAAAACAGCCCACTACCTCTCATTCTGATAAAGTTTGGACGTGGAAGGGAGAGAACTCATGCATCGATGGTATGACAGTTAGACTTGTTACAAGATGCTTAATTATTTGTGGATATAACCTGACAATGATACACGCAATGGAATTCGAAGTACTAATAGCAACGACCTGATGAATTAACAGAACAACCTAAATCATAATACGTTGCAATGTATCTGACTTTTTTTTAACAATTTTTCTTTGTCCATCATGTTTTTGTGTGTATCTACGTGGTACTTCCCAAAATCTCAGAGAAATCTAACACCACGCACAATTCAAACGCTCTTTCAACTTATGCTTCGAGCTTTTGTGAGGCGTTCTTTTCATGGCAAACAAGAATAGTTCCAGGATGTCGGTATAAATGATGTGTCAAGGTACGTAATTATCCCTGACAATTTTCATAAACCTTTCGATAACGACTCGTATCTCACTATAGATGGTTGACTTTTTCTCTCAATGGAGAAAGCATTCACTGTTTCTTGCTTAATCAGAGCAATTCAAACCATATTTCATATCTGACAAATGTTTGCAGAAACTTCCATTCTTTGATTTTCTTATATTGTACATTTTATATTTTTCTTTGCGAGATTGAATTTGTGAACATTTGCTCTTGTGTTCTTTTTCAAGTTGAAAGAGTGACAAGGCTTCTTACTTTTCGTTAATGTCTTCCACCGCACATTTTTCTCAAAGATATGACTACAATCTGAAATCGCCTGCTATCATTTTGTAGTGTTTCTGAAACCTAAAGACTGTAAGAAAAATTTATAAAAAAAACAGTGGAATGCTCTTCATCTCATGGAGACTTGGAAAAAGTAACAGAATAGTTATCATGCCATAAAGACTTTCAAGTTATCAGAATAATTTTTATATCATAAAGACTTTCGAAAAGTACCAGAATAATTGTTATACAATAAAGACTTTCATAACGTAAAGAAAAACTCTAATTCTAAGTCTTATTTATCAATATTTTACTTTTAAACTGTAAGATTGAATATGTGAACAAGTTGCTTTTGTATTCCATTTCATGTAAAGGCCATGTCAGGGCTTCATTTGTCTTCCACTGCTCGTTATTTTTGAAGATATAACTACTATCCAAAATCTCCTGCTATCAATTTTGCAATGTTTCAGAAACCACACATATATCATTTTTGTGCATTATTCATTTCAATGAACCCTTGACATCCCATGTCCATTGTAGTGACCAATTGAATGCGAGACAGTAACCCAACGTTTGAAATACGCCATTCTGTATAACTGCACTACAATGCATTCAATATTCCATACTAACTGCTGTGTCCACCATAATGTAAAATATCAGCCCACACAACTTGGTGTATCAACGCCAATTTTTTTGAACTGGTGAATGAATCACCAAAGATGTGAATGAAATCATTTTAATAGTGAATGAAAAACCAGAGATGATTTTCTCAGATATTCACATTTTTTTTCAATCCTTAGAAAAAGGAATTTTTTTTTTTTTTTGGGTAAGTATGTACAATAAGATAGTTAGTCCCAAGTCTGGGGTTTGCTGCATTTATGTAAACAAGGGAAATCTCAAAAATTGTTTTTTGCAAATTTTTTCGTCACTTCTAATTTTCTTTAGGATGTTGGCAAAGACGAATAGCATAAACTCTGGAGAAACGAGTTAATTTATGCTTCCTGCTTATCACACAAACTGAATTCTGTTAAATGAGACGTAAAGGACTATAAGATAAACATTATTGAAAACATGAACGGAATTCAAATAATGTGTCCACGTAATGATGAATGATAAACCGCTCAAGAGGGAACCACCAAAAGAGAAACCGTGGATAAGGAGGGCTGCTAGAACGGAAACTATAAATTATATAAATAATATCTTTAAAAAAAAGTCAATCAATAATCCCATGCTTGTGAACGCTGAAGACATTATTTTAGATCTAACATGCGAATTGATTTCTTTTAAAAAGGGAATATATGATTGTTCTCTGATGACGTCAGTTAACCAAATACCGGCCAATACGTATGAATACATCTAAAAATGAAATTTTGCCAATGAGTGAATGAGATTTTGTAATAAAGGCTTGAGGATGAATGACGCTGAAATGATTAAAGAAACACTGATCTACACCGTACCTTTTGTTTAAAACTTACCCAAACCCTGGAGAGTCATCGAATCCAATAGCCGATTTCCCAATCATCCACCAGACGCGGTCAACGTCTGGCTCAGCTTCTCTATATTTATCATTTGTTCGCATTCAAAGTCCATTATTGATTTCTTTCTTTGTCTGCCAACTCGTTACACGACGTGAAAAAAATTCTCGGCCCGTTTACCGCGAATAAACAAGCGATGTGCACTCCTGTCACCATTTGATTAGTCGCTCTTCATTTGGGCAGAACGCGAACACAGACTCTAGAAATGTCGCCGGTCTCATTAGATTCAGCAGTTTTTGGTTTTCTTATATTTTTCTCATGTATTCAACCCTTGTCTTGTTTCTTTCTTTCTTTCTGCCCCCACAATCTGATCAACTGCATGCGTTTCATTGCAGTTTCCCTCTCCTCCGGTCTCCCCTTTATTCTGGTTTTGTCTTACTCCAGTCCAAATCAGAAAATGGAGTTGATTTTATTTTTCCCACTATAACAAGAACAAGAACAATCCTCGTCCAATTTATGAAGTAAACTCTTCACTGTTTGTATTGAAACTATCCCAGCGCTTTTTAAAGCTCTCTATGGTAAGAGAAATATTCTATTCCTTTTCGAAAGTCTTTATTATTTGAAAAAAACTTCCAGTAACTTTTCCAAGTCTTTTTGATATGGAAAGTATCCAAGCACTTTGAAAATATTCAGGTTTCTACAAAGCTACAAAATTCATAACAGGCGTTTTTAGATTGTTCTTATATCTTCAAAAATAATAGGTGATGGATGGTATTAGAAAAAACAAAAAAGCCTTGCCACTAGCTTGACATGAAATATAATGCAAACATCAAATGTTCACAAATTTGTTCTTGAAGATAAAAAGTGAAATTCACATTTTCACATTTAAAAAGTAACACAGGAAAGAAGTTTCTGCAAACATTTTGCAGATGTAGAACATGGTTTAAAATGTTGTAGTTCAGCAAGAGACAGTAGGTGTCTACTCTATGGAGGGCATAAGTCAACCATCTGCGCTAACATACATGTCATCCTCTAACAGTTCAGTGAAATTGCCTGTAGTAAGATGACGTACCTTGATACATTATTTACACTGTCACTTTAGAAGTAGTCTCGTTGACTCATAAAATCTTAACCCCACAAAACTTAGCGGCTAGGGGGACATTTAGATTTTGCATGCTGTTCAAATTCCCTGGGGAATCAGGTAGCACACACGCAGAAGAAATGAAGTGTCTTTGAGAAATTATTAGAAAAATAGATTTGCTTAAATACAGAGCAAAACTCTGTCCTGATTCATGTCACCTGGTTTAATGAGAGTTTATTGCAGGTGGTAGTCACTTGGAATTTCAGTAGGTGTTTCACTGATATCTACAATGGATCGGGTGAAGAACTGCTACTTTTAAGAAGCCTGAAAGCCAGATCATAGATGCATGAGTTCTCTCCCTTGATTTTTCAGACATTTCTAGAAGTAGTTGGAAGAAATGATTACTGATTGGAGGATTTCAACGTGTTATTCTTTCAGTCATTCAATGAAGGTTCATCACTTCGAGTTATGCATCCACACTTGAAAATAATGTCCATTAGCTGATCTCTCGCAGGCAGTGCATTGTGGATTTGCTCTTCTGAGGATGCATAAAGGAGATCAACCATTGACAAATTGGACAAAGTCAGAATCAATGAACAAAACGATAAGAAAAATGAATTGAACTCGTCTGCACAGTCAATAGTTGAACGACCGAAGAGTCAAAATTAGGAGTCAAGGAAAAGAAATTCCATTCGACAATAAATATGGTTGAAATATATTCTATCTATGAAATTACTTACATTTCCCGAAGGAAAACATCCAAAATATAGTTTTAAAGAGAACATCTAGAAACATTTAGATTCTTGAGAGTCTAAATGTTATTGATAAACCCATCGAAATGAGGCCTCATAAGATCAAAAAAGCTTCTTTTTTTAATCACGTTTTTACAAGATGTCTGATGGAGTACTGATGCCAATTCTCAAACCTATAGACAAAACAGAATTACTTTTCTTCAATGGAGTAGAAAAAGTGGTTAGCCACAAATCCATGAAAGAATGCGTGAAATGATTATATCTCCCCAATCATGGAAAGAGAAATGTGGAATAAATAATCTACATGGTTTTTGCAATACAGACAGTGGCTAATTTCAGAATCGTATTTTCAATCAACTCTTCACTGAGTGGTAGACACGAGCATAGATGTACGGGTCTGGGAGAAATGAAGCAAAAGCACTCCTCCAAATTCGTGCAAAGCAGTCATATTTCGGGCTTATCAGGCCCTCTGTACCTCTGAACTAAGGGTTCCCGTGTGCCCATCCTCTTTCAGACGTGGGTTGAATCAAATTTCCAGTGCGAAAAGATTTAGTGCGAAGACAGACACATCGCATTTCAAGCTGGAACGTATAGCTCATCTTTTCAAAGCAATTTATAAATTCCGTAGTTACTAGAGACTTTTTTATGTACTTCAGTATAAATTAAGGACGTAACTAGAGATTTCAGGGAATTTGGGCGCTCAGGATGTTTTATGTGATCCTTCCAACTTTTTGTAGGATTTGTCAGTAAAAACATTGTAGGTTACATCTCCCCCTCCTCAGCTATACCTCTTACATCAATATTAGAAACAGTCAGCTAAAACTGTCTCCGTAACTGCAACATTTTCTTTTTTTTTTAGTTTTTGATTGGGTCAGGCTGTCTGGCTATGTATCTCTTACGCATACAATCTGCGCCGATAGGTTGAAAATTCAACATATATACTTTATGCCTAGAAAACAGATTCCGTTGCTTCTATTTAAAATCCTCCCCTAAGTAAGCTCAATATGGAATCAGAGTTCTAATTGAACTGATCCTTCAGTTATTATATGAAAGCATACAAAGTTGTTTTCTGAAAATTCAAACGATTTTTTCAGTGATCACAGTTCCACAAAACTCGAGAAAAACAACTTATTCATTGATAAATCTATTTTTCCAATTTTCAATTCCTCACTGCCAGCACAGCATGGGGCCAAAAGACGTTGGTCATGTGACCGTTTCTATCGAGTGACTAAACAGATTTGTTGCAATACCAATCTATTTCGGGGGAGAGTAACATATTCTGTAGCTGAATGAGAGATAACGCTTTCTTTTCTAATTGCAAGATGAAAACAAATAGCTACATTTACTTTAACTTATCTGTCACGTTTGAAAGCATGCTCGATTGGTTCGCCAGTAGCGCTTGTTAATTGATGTGGGCTCCACTTATTGTTGCATTAGTCCGGTAGGTCTCTTCTGGGCTTATGATAACATTCTGAAAAGTTATACTCCATTAATTTAATACATGTAGTTGCGACTGAATAGAGGATAGCGTGCGCTTGCTCTCCGCAGACCTTAATATGCAGCATTGAAAAGTTGCTTTATGAGTTCATACTTTAATACTCTCTCCACCGTCAGAATCATCCATAAAAAGCGCTTACGTGTATCCTTCTATTTAAAACAAAACGATACTGGTTGTAATTGGCAAGCTTTACTAACTCATATATATTGGGTTGATATTCGTTATTTAACATCTCCAAAGGTAATTTGTTTTTTGCTATATTCACACCGATCTCTATCAGTGTATTAAATATGCATGCTGATATATTACAATGTTTGTAGTATTAGGACCATTATTTTCATTCTTACTGTTTTTAGTAGAAGTGGTGCATTGGCTGTAAAGAAGCAATAAAAAAACTACGAGGGCTTGAAAACTTGGTTGAATAATTTGTAGAATACATACAACGATTCATTTCTAAATTCCTCATATAATTAAAGACAAAGTTTGTTTGAATAGTGCAATGGTTAGCGCATCTATCTCAGAAAGTCCTAAATCTGATTCCCGTTTTCAGTGAAACGTGTAGAACATATCAATCAAATCATAATGACGAAAATAGCGTGGAGGGGGGGATCATCCGAATAACTCCTGGAGAATTATTTGAGACAGCTTTAAAAAAGTCAAAGATCTCTAGATTTCTCCTCCCCTACACTCGGATGTGTCATCCCATTCTTCTCCCAGGAAGAATCAGATAATCTGCGCCTTCTTCATTATGCCCATAGCCCTTGTAGTCATCCATAAGATCATAAACGTTACTTTTTGTGTCTTGAAAATGCGTTTATAGCTTTTGGTATAATCACATAAGAAACCATTTTTTCTGACACTCACTGTCTATTTTTATATACAGTGGTATTCAGGTTGTACTAAAATAAGTTTTAACTGCTGTTCGTATCATCTAACAGTTGGTTACTGTAATGCACATTTGGTAATAGTCTATTTTTAACAAAAAAATATTTGGAAGTTTTTCTTGTCCCGGCTTGCGATATGCATTCAAAGTGTTATCACTCACATCACGATTATCGCTTACAGCATCTAGTATTCCCGTGTGATTACCTATCTAGGAACTGGCTAGGTATGACGTTGCTTAAGATGAGTGATCACGAGGGGAACCGGTGCACCTAACGTGTTTGTTACAATAATTTTGATCAAATGAGTATCCCCCAATGGTAAGCACTCCTCCTGTCAGTCACTTACAGAGTAGAGACATGGAACCTAACCGAAAGATTGACCCTCTAGCTGAGGACCATACAACGGCAGAATTATAATCAACATCACACGGAGAGATCACAAGACTGCGCAGTACATACGAAGGGAAAAAGGACATCGTAGAATCTTTTGAAAAGTCAATGTGACAATGAGCCGATAATGATGCAAGAAAGTATGAAATCTGTGTGACATCACGGCTCACAACGTGGATCCCCAGATATCATATGCAAAACTGCAGAAAATAGGATGGCGTGACAAATTTAAGGAGGTATTGGCTCCGTAACGCCCATGATAGAGAGGTGTGACGAATCCTGAGTAAAAGTATACGTCCAACGACGGACCCCAAAAGGCTCATAATGATGATGCAGGTAACAGGTTATACCCTTGAGACATTCAGGAATAAACGATCTTTTTTCCTGGTAAATGGGTGACGTGTCATAGCAGCATCGTGTTTGGAAGAAACGAAAAGGGCTGATGTGGAACTTTCACCTCGAGCAGATGGGTTTTGTCTTTTTATATACGTGTTTACTTTATCCGTCTTCTCAGATCGAAACGGTCATTAATAACAATCTAAAAATACATGGCACCCAGGAAAAGTCTCGTTCATCAATCAATTCTGATTGTTGACGAGAGCGAAGAATCCAAAAGGGGAGGCAGCGTAATGTTATAAACCGTCAACCATATTTGATACCAAAACATAGGCTTCATCAGTTTTCAAGTGATTCTGGAGGGTCGGCTACTATGTAAGTGTGATACGTATAGGCTGTGCCAATAGAGATCTAGGACTGTAGATTTGACTGTTCACTCCTATTATGAAAAAAAAAAAAACGCATTTTGTTTTTTTTTAAGATCCTCCCAAAGGTTCAATTTACGATACGATTTTTTTTTCACAAAATTGGCCCCTTAGTTTGTGTCCGGCAACATTCTAGCTTGTCTTTATGAAAATTCGCATTTTTTCAACAATTGCCGACCAACAAAGTGTGAGATACATAACTTACTCATGATAACCCCTTGGTCATTTTTTTAATTGATCACCTGCAACGCAGCACGTTGCCAAAAGACATTGGTCATATTGACAGTCTCTATTCAGTAACTAACCAGTGTGTTTTACTTCTGATTTGTTCTTGACTCTAAATAATGTCATCCCGTTCAATTTCGTGAGTAATCAAAAAGGCTTTTATTAACAAGTAGGCATCACTGAAAGGATCTCGGATGACTTTCACAGTGAATCAGATGTACGTAGATTGTACTGAAAATAACTGGTGGACTTGGTTGACCAATAGATGACCGTAATACAAAATAGCAGCGATAAATGAGCGGAGACAAGCTAGCAAAACACAATCGTGTTATATCTTTCCTCTTCGTACAATTTGTATTAGTAGAGCAATCATTGTCAACCTTCTACTTTTCAGTTTTGATTTATTTTCGTATGTAACAATAATAGCAATGACCAGACCAAAAAGCAGTGACACAATGCATGCATTACGGTGACTTACACAAAAATTGATGATGAATTTACTCCTAATTATAAAAAAATAGTTGGAATGGGACACGTACTTCTAGAATGAAACTTTATGGAGAAATGAATTCTGTTATATTTGCATTTTAGACTGAGAAGCAAAAGATGTTGACTGTAGTGCAACCAGACTTGTTCTGTTATATATTTTGTCTTTCAAATGAAGTCTCGTGGAAAACCAAAAGACCTTAGAGTTCTGTCCTCTTTATATGTGCACGGGTTCGTGTGTTTGTGTACGAGTTGGTGTATTTCAATGCTCCTGGGCATACCATTCTGTCAGCAGGCTTGAAAATCAGCATCAGTACTCCACCAGATCCCTTGTAAAATTTTTTTTTCATTTGAATGTTTTTTTTTACGTTTATGAACCTTATTTTGACGAATTTATTAATCATTCGGGATCTAAATGTTTTTAGGAGTTTTTACTCAATTTCAAATGCTTTTCCATAGATAGCCCAAATGATGTCATTAATAGAATCTATTCTGATATTTATTTTTTGATAAAATCATTTTATGAGACTTCCAGTTTTTACACTGCGGTTAGACAATTACTGTGAATGAGATTTAAGTTGTGATGAAAGAGAAAAAAACATTTGGAAATTCCTTTTGGAATTCCCTCCCATTATAACACGGAGAATGCGTCTCTAGACGGTGGGAATAGAATAAATAATAATGGGAGGTCATTCCAAATTCAAATACATTTCTAAATAATATAACGTATTCTTATTTATTCAGTGGAATAATATACCCATTTCTTAATAAAATTCCAAAACACACACACACACACATCTATATATCTATCTATCTATCTATATATATATATACACGCACGCACACACAAACACACACATATATATATATATATATGTATATATATATATATATATACATATATATATATATATATATATATATATATATATATATATATATATATATATATATTAGAAAACTCAAGACTTATTTTAAGACTTTTTCATAGACCTTTTTGAATCACTTCAGTAACTTTTATCGCAAATAACTGTTGATATAATCTATGTAATTCTCTTTAGTATTTTTCATAGTCCACACATTGATATTATGTTAATACGTGTAAATTTTATCTTATTGCGATCATCCTTTTTTTTACTATGTGTATAATTTGAACTATAGATAGTGAGACGGACTCAGGCGTTGAGAGTATGGAAGTTGGGTTTATTTATCAGTAAATATTTTCATCAATAATCTAGACATGTTTCAAGAGGTATTCCCATCTTCAGTAGTAAATGCTGTGTGTGTGTGTATGTGTACTTTTAGAGGTTATAAGTTTGAAGTAGAACATGAGTCCAACATCAGGAACATTGCTTTGTGAGCAAAAAATGGTATCCCATCTGCTAAAAGCATCCTGTTGTGTGAGAGAAATTTCAGCCTTTGATGAAGTCTGTGGTGTTAGCAGCATCAGTGGGTCTTGGAGAAGACATAAGATGTCAGGGTAGGAGGGAAGTGCTTAGGTGTTAGTTTGTGTGGGTAGGTTAGGGATAGTGTAAATGGAAGGGTGATGAGGTTAAGGAATTATATAGGTTTCAACGTTGCAAGTCATCGAAAATATGTTGGCTCTGATTTATACAAGTGAGATGACCGCCCAAAGTAGAGGTTTGTATGGGTCTGAGTGACTTTGAAGTTCTCTGTATTAAATGTATCTAAGGAGAGAAGGTGTCGGTTGATGTTATTGTAAGTAAGAGGTTTAGGATTTATATATATACATACATACATATATATATATATATATGTGTGTGTGTGTGTGTGTGTACGTGTGTGTCATCCACAGACAGCTGTTTCGATATATTACATCTCTTTGGTGTGGCAATAGACATTATCCCATCCAGTACCGCGAGGCAGAATTGAAACCCTAACATCAGACCTGGAGGCCGATATCCTACCTCAGGACTAATTGGCCTAAAGGATAGGGTCAAATGTACGCACGTCACTCTCTATAGTACAGGTCCCTGATCTATGTATTGACGCCACCGACACCGACTCAAGACATGAAAAGCCGTATCAAACCTTCCCATATGCTTCAGTGTTAGTGTGTTTTTGAGGTTAGATCGGTAGATATTTTGATCAATGAATGAATTCCCCCCTAAAATCATTCAGCCAGAAGCGACAAATGAAATTTAATGATCGCATTAAAGAAGCTGCACTCTTACTCTTCAGGTTTCGCTCAGTGATCTGTTAGAACCGCTCAAATGAACGAACGACTCTGGTGTCAGCAGCATTACTGACCGGATATGACTTTCTGTGAGCTAAATGATATTCAATAGATTTTAGAAAAAAATACCTACATTTGGTAAGTAACTTCTCATTTTAAACTGACCACAGGCAGCCATCATCATCAACATTATCATCATCATATCGCCATATTTAATAGGTATTGTCTGACATAGAACCCCCCAAAGATTCACCAGACCTATCAATCATGGATGCCATGATGCTAATATCTCCACATCCTGTTGTCACTTGTAGTGTCCAGATATTTTAAATGATTTTTATGGTTGATATCTTTTTTCTCTTATATACTGTGCTGTCTTACGATCACTCCACGTGATGTTGAATATGATTTTCTCTTGTACACGTCGCATGATCTTTTGTTTGAGAGTCAAGAATTCGGAAGGAGCATTTATCTTAATATATCATTGTAGAATTCTGACTGCTCCTTCAAATTCACCTGATTAAAGAGAGGGGTATGTAAGAAAAACGAATTACTTATAACCGAGTCAGCATTTAATGAAAATTCTGTCAGACTGCTCGAGAAGAAATTGTGGATGGAGCTTGGTGAAAATTGGTAAAATATATGAGCAATCATTTTTATCTACTGAGCAGTTACTAACAGAAGTAGAAGAATTCAGCTCAATAGCCAAATCGACGAACCATAAACCTGCAGGGAATTTAACAGATAAATACAAAATCAGTATCTGTTAGGTCAGACGGTAGTGTTCCGGGATAGCTTCTATGATGTGGTCAGCAAAATAACTGATTGATGTCTGTTAAAAAACAGCAGATATTTTTTCCATCGATTCAGCCTCTTTGTTCATGGTCTATTAATTTTAGTTTTTCCTCTCAGACAGATTAAAATGGCTTGCAACTGTAAACATGTTGTCATTGCCGTAAAACCCGGTCGTTCCACAAGTTTTTCTTCCTTTTTTCTCGGTTATAATATCAGGTTGGCTGGATGACAAAATTTGGTTGCGAAATATCAAGTGACAACAGTATCGTTCTCACTAAAAGATAGATAGATAGATAGATAGATAGAAAACAGATTCGGTTGTTTACTCAATAGAAGCCGTCATGTGACAATGTCTTTTATTTGAGCGACTTGTTGACGATGATCAATAAAAATGGAATAAAAAGGGTAATCAATAATTAGGTTACTTCTCAACCAGCTTTTCGACCAATGATCACAAAAGAGTCGGAATTTTTTTAAATCGATACATCTTTTTAATTGATCATCCCCCAGAAAAGAATGTTGCCAAAGGATATTGCTCTCGAAACGATTTGTATAGAGTGAATAAACAGGTCTATTTATCAAATTGGGTGTGCAGTCTTACCGAGGGATTCACAGGGCTGTGCGCATTCCTACTGACCGCCACAATTGTAGGATGGATGGATGGATATTCCTGAGTTGTTTCTTTAGTTCTTGCCATGTCTCATCGTAACCGTCTTTCAAGATATTGTGTACCATAACGGTTGTATGGCAGAGGTATTTTGCGCATGACACAGATAATTATCTGAATCCTCTTTGGACAAACCGACACATTTATATCAAGCTGTGCGGAGATGGATTCTGTGCGACTATTATCGGTTATCCCTTGAAAAAAAAGGAAAGAAACATGACAACCGATTTTTACAGATTAAGCTTGTCGGAATAGCAATAAATTCACTTTGTGATCAATCTATATATACTAGTCTATGACCCGTTGATTCACCGACAGTTATCATAAGAGTACAAAGAGTTTTTTCTTTCTTTCTTCTTCTTGTTGTTGTTGTTGTTGTTGTTGTTGTTGTTGTTGTTGTTGTTGTTGTTGTTGTTGTTGTTCTTCTTCTTCTTCTTCTTCTTCTTCTTCTTCTTCTTCTTCTTCTTCTTCTTCTTCTTCTTCTTCTTCTTCTTCTTCTTCTTCTTTCTTGTTCTCCATTGTTGAAATAATAATCTATTCGGTGTTGTCCCTCTCTAAATGACAACGGTGAGTCAAGATCACTGAAGGGAGGGCAACCGTTTTATATCAGACTCACAGTAGACAGGAGGCTCTCTGAAGAGCCGATACAAAAAAAAAAAACGGAATAAAAAACAGGTCTAGTTAATCACTCAATAAAAAATGTTGCGTGACCAGCGTCTTTTGACAACATGCCATTTTGAAGGTGATCAGTTAAACAATCGGAAAAAGGGGTGATCAATGAATAACTTACTTCTGTTGCCCTTTGTTGGGTATTGATCACTAGAATATTCTTAAATTTTGAATCAAAACAAAGAGGGATGCTGCTGGGCACACATTAAGGGATCAGTTTAGCAAAAACTTACATTGCAAAATGTTTATTCTAGACATGATAAACATGGACACTTCCATTTTCTACTCTCCTGTTCCACATGAGTGGGCTGTACACACGGCATATTCATAATAAGATAGTCAGCCAAGCATCCAGTCGGGCAAACCAACTTAGAAATGCGGCAAGATATGGACACTTTTAGTTTTCAGTTTCTTATAGAATGGATTGTATATATTTCTCTTTCCCCGAATATTGAGCAACTGTAGCCCCAAATGTGGCGGAAAATTCTATCCTTTTTATAAACGTGCATGTTTGCAGGTCCGTTAATGTGTTTTATGTGTTCCAGTGCCCCTAACCATACTGTTTTGTCTTCTGAATTGAAAATTTGCATCAGTTCTCCGCTAAATTACTCCTAAAACGATTTTTGATTTTTTGACTTGGCGGAGGGGGATATTTTTACACTTTTGAATGTCTCTTTACTCTATTTTTGATTTTAGATCTCAAGTGGAAAACTCCAGTTATGTCATCAGTAAAATTTATTCTGACCATATTTATTTAGATGGATGACTTCAAATCTCTATGCTACATTTCTTTTCAATTCTTGATGGTGATGACAAGTCCTGTGTATTTATCTCCTTCAATCTTGAATTTCTCCTTACTTCTCTGTGTTCTCAACAAAAGCCGTACATCTTCAATTTCCTTCTCTCAAATTACGAAACAGCGCAATCAGGATTGCCAGAATCGTGGCGTCAGTGGGGTCAGCCGCTTTCCCCTCGACGGAAAGAGAAAGTTCAAGACGTACTGAATCGAATATTTATTTTTAATCACCAACTGAATGGAAATATTTTCTCTATACGTCATAGGTAGGACAGGTAAAAATAAATCAAATGTTATAACTTGAGTTTGCGGAGTAGCAAACGTCTGTTTTTGGTCGAATCCATTTCCCCGCACGTCATGGAACAAACAAGCTGTCAGCAATAACATTTTTTTGATCTTCAGCTAACTGGGCGAGGGATTGGTCGATTTTTTAGAAAAATATTTAGTAAGTTTTATCGAAAAAATATTTTATTCTCATTTATAATTCTGTCTGGAGTCTTAGCTGGAAAGGGAAAAAAACATAAGCCAATCTTGTTCATTTTCATCTATGTGTAAAATACCTTTTTCTGAGAAGCTGTCTTCGCTTGAACCAAATTTAACCCGGCACCCCCAGATACAATTAAGGTAATGTGGCACCGATTGTAAAGTTTTACGCACTTGCACACTCTTTGTTAACAACGGAGCACAAATAAAAAGAAATGAGTGAATTCATGAAAGAAAAAAATGATTATAGTTTTATTGCTTTAAATAGGTTAAATTGTTTGTTCTTTTTAATGTGTGCACCGTTTTTAATATTGAGTGTATGGGTGTATGCTACAAAATATGGACCACCGTCCCTATGTTGTGCTAAACTTTATCCCAGTTCTCTTTTAATGTCTTCAATACCATTCAGTCATATTTTCTTCTTGAATTTTTGTCAAACTCTTGGCCAGGTTGGGAGTTGGAGTCGTCTATGTTTTCCGACCGTAAGAATAACAACATGAATAATTTTCACCTAATTTAGTATAGTAAACTCCTGATTGTTGGTCAGTACCATCACGTTAGATCGAACCAATGCATGAAATTAGCCTTTCACTTAGAACTCAACTATGACTGAGCCAAAATTGCCAAGTCATATTTGGAAACTTCTTACGGTTACAACTACAACAGACGGTTGCAACATGTTTTGTTTCTACAATCAGAAACGCGCTATAGTGATGACACACATTGCAAATGCACATTTAGATCCTTTCCGCTTCCAAGGGGATCGAAAACACATTCAGATGGAATACAGATAGAAAACGCATCTAATATCTGCTGCTGTGTTTATTGGAAGAAGAAAAAACTCTTTGTTTTTCGTGCGACTTACTATTCTTATAATGTTTGCATGAATCAATCAAAACTTACTTCAGTTTAATCATTGTTTTGTTGACTTCTAAGTGACAAGGTTAGTATGTGTCAAAGTCAATGTATCTTTCTAGCGCATGCTGTCCTTTCATGGCTGATAAGGGGTGGGAAAAGTTTCAAAATGTTCATTAGCTCTGTCATTTTTGGATGCATGTTTTTTTTGGGTTTTTTAAGCCTTTCCAGAAACAAAAGGTAGCACATCCCACTACCTGGACAGTGAAAAAATTAATATTTTAAAGCAACTCCAGTTCTGTACGATAAATATGTGTATATCTAAAATTTATTTCATTGCTTATTGCTTTATTGCTTCCGTTTAACATTGAAATGTGGAGAGATCGAATATGATATGGTTCATCTGCGCATTGACTCAAAGTAAGCCCATGCTCTATGCATGAACACACTAAACTCAATAACTGTTATTTGATAGATAAATAACAGTATAACATAATTATAAAACGGTGTAATAAAAAGAATACTATGCTCATTGAGACAAAAAGCTTAAGTTGATTGGTGAAATTAAATGAATTTTGATATGTTGCAACTGTCCCTGATTAATGTTGCAATTGTCCTGAGTGTCGTACCAAGTGGCCACATCTTGCTGTTTCCATTCAAATAGACATTGAGAAGGATATCTCAGATATCTTTAGATGGTACGGGTCATTAGCAGATATAAATTTGATATATTAAAAATTGGTTTGCCTTGTCAAAATAGTCATTTAGTAAATAGCGACGAAAACGCATGCTACTGGTAAACAAGGGATTGTTTCATTTTAATAAATGTATTTATACTATGTTAATACTATTTATACTATGTTAATATGTTAGTTTTTTATAAGTGTATATACACTACAAAAATTGGAGTAATGATCTCAACAGAAGTAGAAGAGGGATTTGACTTGCTGCAGCCGGGCTTTTTTCATTTCCTTGTTTCTTCCTTGCATTTAAACTCCCCTATGAGCGTTATCCAGTCAGTATCCGGCTCAGCCAGAACTAGTTCTGCCCATAAACACTAAGCTGTTGTACGGCAGAACGTAAGTCTTCGATCTTGGTCCGTCAAGTTGCGGTCGAATGAGGACGGACGGCCCAGGGTAGAATTATGGTCAAAAGTAGGGAAAAAGGAGAATAGAAAGAAAGCCGAACGACTGAACTACAATAGACAGTAGTAAAGGACCGTGGGTGGGAGGTCAATGATTTTGCCTAACTGTGTCCATCATCTGTCCAGTTATTTTAGTACACTCTATTGATTTTGCCGAGTAGTCTGCTTAGTCAAATGGCTTTTTTCTTTCTACTATTTATTTGTTTTTTTAGAAACAGTAAACCAAAACTGTCAGCATAGGTTTCTTCAGTTTTTAAGTTACCCTGACTGGGTGGGGGGTCACGCGTACAGGCAGCACCAATGAAGATTTATGGCTGATAATTTCAACACCTATTCCTAATTATGTCTAGGATAACCTCCTTTTTTTAAACTCTTCCTCCTACACAGGTTTTTAGTGTGGGATTCTATTTACAATCTAAGTTTATGCTAAATTGATCATTTTTTTTCTCCAGCAGTATTCATTCTTGTTTTTGAAAATTCAGACTTTTTAGTGATCACTGCGAAACAAAACGTGATGGAGGGGACATACATTGATCATCCCTTTTCCTATTTTTTTCTATTGATCACCCTTCAACATGCCATCCTGCCAAAAGAGGTTGGTCACTTGATGGTTTCTTTTGAATGACTAACCAGACCCCGTTTCCTTGTGAATCTGTTAAATCCTGTTATTAGCAAGTGTGGCCGATCGGATAAAGACTCAGAAAACGGATTCGGCGGGCCGAGTTCAAACTCAGACTAGGACAATTTGAGTTCGTACCTCACCAATACTCCTGGGAAAGGCATGGATCTATCTCTGTCAAGCTATGGATAAAGAGCTCATTGTGAATCGAATGAATGACGCCACGTTGGTTGGTTGTCGCTTCTAATCTGTTTCACATGTCGAACAGGCCGAGTGATAAGTAATGTGGTTTGTGGATTCTAACCAGGGGGAAGTGTGTGTCAGCGCAAGGGCACCATTCACTTACGATATATCATCATTTTCTTTATAGCCAATAAGAAAGCAAAATAGAAGTCATTTCGCCACAAGGTATTTTAGATGAAAATAATTAGCTGATGATATAGAGAAAGAAAATAAGGACTGGCACAACGGAACTATCATAACCACCAAAGGTCTTTTTCAAACTTCATATGTGCATGTGTGTATGGGGGGGGATGTTGATTCCACTGCTCTTGGTAATACTTTTGTCTACAGGTTTGAAAATTGGTATCAGTACTCAACAAGATTCCTTCCAAAAAAAAACAGTTATTTTCATCGTTGGGAAACAAGCTCTTTTAATCGGAGTGGTGGGGGGGCTTCTTGACGGGTACATTGATAACATTGAGATTCCCCAATGTTTTTAACTGGATTTTGAATGATTTCCGATGGAAATATATACGAACCATATTTATTTTTTGATGGGATTTTTTTTCTGTGACTTCAAACTTCTACGTAACAGCGTAATGACTGTGACGGCTAGTTTTCAGTTTTAGATATATACGTTCGTTGTGAGGGCTCAATTGTTATGGTACTAATTGTATTGTTTTAAAATTATACCATAAAATATTTTTAAGAAATTGATTGATTGATTTCAAAATTATTTCATAAACCTATGCAGGGTCCCTGTTGACCCAAGCAAGTGTAGTAAATGGTGCTTTCATTGCGATTTTTTAGTTTTTAAACTTCATTTTACACGGCTTTATGTATATATATATTGCAGATATTTGATTTACACTCATAAAAAGAATTGAGTCAAAAATCTCCAAGTGAATAAGTGTAACAGAGTTGTCATGATTGTCTATAAGATTCTGCTGATATACAAGTTTTTAGCTTTTATAGTAATAAGCTTTTAATTGTTTTGTTTGTTTCTTTGAATTGAAGTATATTTTCAACACAGTGATATAGACTCTATTTTATCAGATTTTACTCTTGGATAATGTATTCAAACATTAATGATTTTTCTCTAATTTTTACCTTCAACCTAATTTTAAGATGCTTTTTCTTTTTATATCAAAACTAATGAGACCGAACAAACCCATGGTGGAAATCGAACTCACAACCCCAAGGTTTCGATAAAAAGCAACTGAAAATTAGGTTGAAGGCAAAACTAGTCGAAGATTAATAACAATGAAGTATTTTATTTCATATTTGCTGATATAAGTATTTTTTCGATAAATGTAAATGTTTCTTATATTCATTGGTATAACGATTAATTTCAAGATTATATATATATATATATATATATATATATATATATATATATATATATATGAAAGCGAAAAACATAAAAAGGGACATATGTGGATTAGTTTTAAGCACCATATTCCGTGCAATATATGTTCAATGTATTAGAAATGTAACCTCCACGAATATTGCAGAAACCCATCCCGAGAGTTTGGAGTCTGTTGGGATCCCACCGGCCTTCCGCGTGATTCGACTCGCGAAGATAATCCACTTTAAATAAAGTGATATCATCCGTGATTAAAATAGACGGCTCCAGCTGTAGCAAGAGAATAGAACACATGGTTTAGAGTTTCATTGTTCTTGGGATCATTTCGTTTAATTTGACGGAATGATGTTGGATAAAGTGACTCCAGGAAGAAGGAAGATACTCAAAACTGTCGTGTTCTTTATATTCCAGTCAGAATTTGCAAAGTAACGGGGAGGAATAGCCTGGAAGTAAGAGCGTGGATATACAAAACCTTTCCCTTGCACTAACAAAGGGAAAATTAATGTATATCCATGAATTAATTAATTCTACATTCTAATGAAAACTTGCAGTAATCATCCTCAGTTGGAATAGTGTGTTGGAGTGATGTCTGACTCTGCAACAGCCAGGTATTGGTTTTGTCGGGAAATATACGCAAGGCAGAAAAAAATCAATGAGTTTGGCATAATATTCAATATCAGGTACACAAGTCTTTATAAAAACCCCAAAAGCGAATACCTGCAACAGAAACATCAAGTTCCGCCGATCCAAACAACCAAATTTGAACCATATACCTAGGGTTGCTTTCAAATGATCTCTACCTAGGAATATTGTATGTATTAATGAAAACTACTTCATGTGGAGCAATAGAGTTTCATTCATGTTTAACTTACTTTATCATCTTGTTAAATCTGAGTTTCTCAACCTAGGAGTAATCGTCACTAAAGAGGGATTTTAGGGTTTTGTTTGGGGAATTGGGAACGCGAATTCAAACTATTGGAATTTTTTTTTAGCACCGCTGTTACCGTTAGATTACTTTTTCTTTTTTAAAACAATCTTAATTAATGTTTTATACATGCTGAAATAAATAAGAAAAAATAAAAGATCAGAAATGTCTAGATTTTGGAGAATTTAGATGGCATGGGCATCTTATGTCCATCAAAAGAAGGCTTTTTTCCAAATATCATTAAAAACATTTTTTAGGGCGTTTAGTGTAGTACCGATGCTAATTTTCTAGTCTGTAGACAAAAAGATATGGCCTGGAACACTGAAGTATACTAACAAAATACGAACACGTGTACATATAGAACAGAAAGAAACCTTCGCTACCTCTGGTGGTTGCTCAATTATCAATATTGAATGAATGTAGCCTGGGATACACCTTTCAAGTCAGACAATCTTGAAAGGATGGAGTGACGTATGGTGAGAAGTGTGCATGGGCAAATAAGGTTGGGAACCATTGTGCTAAATTAATAGAAAAGCTTCTAGGAATTCTCTTTTGTTGTGAGTAGCTCAAAGTAAACTTCTTCCAAAGTGCCTGCACACAGCTGGCAGACACATATAACTTTCTTTTGTTGAGCGACTTTTCGTAAAAAGTCGACACATTTCTGCTATTTCTTTCTTGTTGCGTGCAGTCGTCTTACGAAGCCACGTCGTGTCCCGCGCAGACGTTTCCCGCAGCGTGTGAGCATCATGAAGTCTGCCCTGGGCAAGCGAATAAAATTAAACGGGATACGTAAATGGATGAAAATTGTGCGTGTGCTCCTAATGGCGCCCGTATATGAAGAGCCGGTCCTAAGATTCCTGACGCCCCGGGGAGGCTGAACTTAGCGCCCTTTAGAATATCGTATTATCGTATTTATCTAACTATTTATGCTTTCCTGCAAAAAACTTAATATATATCTATATATATATATAGATAAATAGATATTTTACTATACTGATCGATACTAAATATCAATGGTTTAAAGGTCAGTGCATTAATTAAATGAGCTTGTCATCGGTCATGGGAATTTCCTTTGCCAATTTTCTCAGACTCACCACAACAGAAAGTATTTAACTGCTCTATGTTTCTGAAAACTCTGACTTCACACCAAGGAATATCTTTGCTCTATTTAATTTACATTTTCTCATTTTCTGTAATGTTTTTGGAAAGGCATACTGTTTTAAAAACATGATAGGAAATCCCTAGTACCTGGTACCCGGAGCGACTGGCTCTGTTGCCGGAACAAGTCAAAATATTGATAGTGTTTTCTTTCTTGTTGCGTGCCGTAGTCTTATGTAACTACGTCGTGATCAGACAGACGTGTCCTGCAGCGAAAGAATCATGAGTTCTACCCAAAGAAGCGATTGAAATCAACTGAGACAGGGATGCCAGGTAGTTAGAGACGTATCTGATCAAAAACACGCAAAACTGGCCAAAAAATGGCCGAATCCAATAATTGTTTTTTTAAAACATTGCAGTACTGCAGCACAAATCAAAATAAAAAAAAAAACGTTCTTCGAAAGTATTGCTGTAACTAAGTCAGCTTTTTCTCTCTCGTACTATTGGTATTAAATGGGGGTTTTGTTTAGCATTAAAATTGCATTATAAACAAAACCTCCAGTCTAAGTTTTAAGAATAGAGTTTTTCTTTTTTTTCAAACTTACACATTTCCTGATGAAATGAAGTCCTTCTGGCTGGGAAGCACAAACAGTTATCTGCAAAATTTTATTTTTGATGTTTTTTTGTTTTTTTAACGAAATGTTTGAAGGGAAATATGCAAATGCCGAAAAAATGACCACAAATCAAACTTGGTCGAAGCAAAATATTCATGGCTAAATGCTGAAAAAAAAAGCCAAATTTGTCCATTTGTCTAAAATGGCAACTCTCGTGGAGCAATCTTTCGTAAGAAGTCGACGCACTTCTGTTGTTTTCTTTCCTATTGCGTGCAGTCTTCTTATGTAACAAGGTCGTGATCAGACAGACGTGTCCCCCAGCGGGTAAGCATCATGATGTCTGCCCAGGGCAAGCGGATGAAACTATATGGAGGACGTGAATGGGTAAAAAGTTTGCGCGTGCTGTTAATAGCGTATACGTAGCCCTCCGCCATGATGTTTGCCAGCATTTCTATGTGTGTTTGTGATTCAACAACCGTAGCCATCAAAGGTGGCCGAGGACTCCATCATTTTACTTTTCTTGCATGTTTGTGCGTTCCAGCATTCCTGGACACGCTGTTTCGTCTACAGATTTGAAAAATGGTATTAGTACATCCCTAGACATCTGCTACAATTTTTTCTATTTTTTGATGAAAAAGAAAACAAAACGTTTTTTGACCTTCTTGCAGGCCTTATTTTGACAGGTATAGTTAATTAATGACATTCAGATTTTCCCGAATCTTGACGTATCCAGATGTTTCTTTACTCTGTTTTGAATGTTAACCAGAGGAAAACACAAGTGATTTAATGAATAGAATATCTTCACATCAAATTCATTCCTCAGCTAATTTTTTTTACATGACCTCAAATTTGGATGTTATAGTTGTTCAATTATTAACTGCATTGTTTAGTTACTAATACTATCTGAACATCTTCCCCAAACAAATATGATCATATACTTGTCATAGAAACGAGTCTCACCTAAAACTCCACTGATTTCACTCTCTTCAGGACGGGAAGACCGACATGGAAGGCCCTTGCAAATCTTCATTCTCGAACCCAGAAAGTCTTTTTATATATATATATATATATATATATATATATATATATATATATATATATATATATATATATATAATTAATTTTATTATTTGAATCGTTACACATTGGTCTGATGTTTAGGAGCACAATATATTTCCAACGAATACGCAGAAACAGACAATATATATCTATATCTATATGAAATTATTCGATTCCTGCTGCAGCTCCATTATCACTGATAGTTTATTCTATTTATTTTGTCTAGGCTGAGTGATACATTTACCATGTAATGACGAGGGTGATCTCAAATTAGAGTTTCTAAATAATATAACAATGTATCATCATTCTGTAAGATCGTATACATCCATCCCTTACATATATATATATATATATATATATATATATATATATATATATATATATATGCTTTTCGGGGTTCGTGTATGTGTGCCTCTGAGTCTGAAATATTCTCAAATTAAGTGATATACAGATGGAAATAGAAGGCACGAAATCAGTATTATTCAGTTTAGCTAGCTATTGCTGATGAATTTGTTTCTCGCTGAGAACCACAGCATTGAAGCCCTCTGCACGACAAAACTGAACATAATTCATTTAGGGAAAAGGTCAAGTCTTAAAATTCCTGGAGTCTGGGCAAACTGAACTTTGGTTCCTAGTAAAATATATCGTTATATTCATTTACTTGCCACCTCATCTCATCCAACTCACCTTTGGTCCATGCCCGAGCAATGGTGAGTGCTCACTTACCAAATAAGTTAAGCTTGAATGAGATTATAGTTTACTCTGAGGATGTCATCGTTCATCTTTGTTCTTCGTTCCAGAACAAATGAAAGTATTTAACTGCCGGATTTTCAAGAAAAATCTTACCTGACTTCAGAAATTTTTCTCCCTTTCACTGTTTCTGTTAGGTTTAATTCGTACATTTCTCCATGTTCATTTGAAAAGAACGACTGTCTCAGACACTACACCGGTGCTACATAGAACTTGGCGGCCTATGCGACTTTCCATTATCTTACGCAGGCCCTGTAAGAAAAGAAATACTCAAAAATCCAATTATATTAACAGACGTAGATAGGAAAAGTTATGCACATAGACTAGTATTCTCACTTCGTTTTTCAGGTTCTGTTCCCCTGTTTCTTTGTGTTTTTTTCCGTCTCTATTTTGTTGCACGTTCAGTTTTATTGTATTCGATTTGTCTGCAGATTGACAAGGCATCTAGTGTGATTGATCCTTCTTATGCTGGCCTGTCAATGCTCCTTATTCTTTTTCATAGAGATTCAAACACGTATCTCTGCTAGTCTACTTTTGATGTGTCCTTTCAAAAACAGACAGAAAACAACCAACACATGAAACAGCATCTATATCATATATATATATATATATATATATATATATATATATATATATATATATATATATATATATGCAATAAACTTAGACGCTGCACTTATATGGCCTCTATATCACTAGCAACTATAATAATAAAGATTTCCACATGTCCTACCATTACATCACAACTGCTACTATTCTTAGAGAAAATATTATTTCCACTAAAACAATCATTGGACAAAGACAGAGACATAAAAGAGAGGCAACGATAATTCTCTGAAGAAAGTAAAAAAAAAAAAAATGTTTTGTGAACAAAGCTGGGAATCAGTCCGTTGGTAGGCAAGATTTATATGTATTCCTTGTGCTCTGACGGCCAACAGAGGGTAATTTGAGCCACTTTGCCGGAAAGGAGATGATTTTTACGCAAACTGTCTGATCCTTGTTCGGTATAAAAAGAAACCAAGTTCCTTGGCCCGTGTGGGTTGTAAACTACATATCTAAATGTAGAACAGACATTTTATCCTTTTTTTCCCTTCTGCTTTACTTTGTTCGTGTGTGTGTGTGTTATTACTATTCTTTAGAGTCACATTGTTACGATTTGTTGGTTAAGAATTCGTTAACTTTTACGCTTTGTTTTGCTCAGTTTTGAAGGCATTTTCGCCATTGGAACTCTTCACTCCTTTTTCCGGTTTCCCAATAACAGTTTCTCTTTATTTATTTATTTATTTTTTTATCTGACTCCATTGTATTTTTATTTTTTATTTTTTATCTTTCAGTGTAATTTTCTTTTTGTCATTGTGTGTAGTTTTAAAAGCTTTTTTGACAGAAAATTCATGATTTTTTTCTTTCACATATTTCGATACTTTGATAATTTCTGTTTTCTATCTCCGTACACCCTCAAAAATGCATAAACACACACACATACGCATATATATATATATATATATATATATATATATATATATATATATATATATATATGTATTGCTCTTCTCTATCCCTCTCTCTTTCTCCTTCTCCTTTTCTCTTTTTCTTCCTTTTTCTCACTTTATTTCTCTCTGTCTTATATATATATATGTATCCTGTAGATGTAGAACAAATTATTTTCCTTTCATTTACATTTCTTCACTCTTTTTCCCTCTATACTCACTACATTTTTCCTCATCATTTCATTTCCTCAATGTCTTCCCCTCTCAACCTCTTATTCCTTTTCCTTATTGGAAACCAAACCTATCAAGATCAGTTTTAGAAACTGCCAACCAAAACTGTCATACATAATAATCATGCGTAAAGGATGTCAAAACACACATCTCCATTGAGAACTGGAACATGTTTGCTCAGATATTAGGGGGAAAAAAAACTGCACATATCAGCAACTTACCACAATTCAAGTCATTTTTCTCAAAATAAAGATATAATGGAGTTGAACTCCAAAACATGTTTGGATGACACTCTATGAAAGTGGAGATTCCATATACATTGTATGCTCTTGTTTTGTCTTCATTGATATATATATATATAAGCTTCATCAGTAAGTCTGTAACCTGGCACAGTAATTAGTTGTATTCTGATATATCATTCACTGTATAATATTCGATCTGCTTGATTGATAGAGGAACGTTGGATTGGGTAAACTGATAAGAATGATGATTATGTCGAAAACTAAATGCTTTTTTGTGTAAATTTGATGCTTTTATCCTCATTAGAATACAGACTTATCGACTCACCTAACTTGATTGTGTACATATATTGGGGCTTGAGTCAGGGCATGTCTGAATGTGTGCAGATGTTCGAAGCATTGATGTGAAAACTCATGTTTGCTGCATTTCCTGTTTCCGCTCAGTTGCGATAGAATTAGACTGTAATAGAATAAGGCCTATTTCCGCTTCCGGTGCTTAATTTATTTATTTTTTTAATTTGTACAAGAAGGGGGGGCCAATTGCAATTGGTGGAACGGCAAAAGTGTCAAAAATTAGACGGAACAACGAAAATAATAAGAAAAAAGATAAGATACTTTTCTCAGAGGAAATGTACAGCAGAAAGTAAGTGGTTGAAACAAGATATACAAGAAATTGGAAAATAAATGAAAATAAAATTAAGCGTTGAATGATGCACGTTGAAAAAAATGTTTACAATGGCTGTTAAAAGGAGAATTCAATAGAGATTTTAAAAATAAAACGCTAAATACGCTGTTTTTTTGGCCAGTATCGTTGAAGCTTCACCCGGAAAGCAAATTTGTACCTGTTCGCATATCAGAATTAATTGTTAGAAACCATCAACTAAAACTGTCAACCGTTTCTTTCTTCTTTCTCGTTGTCCTGATTGTATATCAATGTGTGTGACACGTGTACAAACCACACAATTTGGAGCTAGAAGGCTGAATTTTTTATCAATTTTAAGAAAAAAATTTTCTTCGGTATTTTTTTTTCTGTAAATTACACCGTTTACTATAAAAAAAGGTTTTCTGCTAGAGGGTTTAATTTGCAATGTACCTTGCTACTAAATTGATTCCCTAGTTTGTATCCGGTAGCATTTACGCTTGTTTCGTTCAATTTTTTTAATTCATACATTTTTGGTGATCACTGCCCAACAAAAGAGAGAAGTAACTTGATCATTGATCACCCTATTTTTATTTTTTTCGATTTTTTTAATTGATCAATCCCCATTGCCAATAACGATGCAGTCGAAAGATTTCGGTCACGTGTCAGTTTCTATTGAATGACCAACCAGACCTGTTGTTTTTTTTGTTTTTGTTTTTTTTCTCTCTCTTTCCTCAAATAGGAGATAAATCCAAGGCACGTTCTGACAAATAAAAACTGCAGTAAACAGGTCTCCCAATTTACTCTGTAAAATTCGTTAATTACCTTGATTGCACATCTGAGCCGCAAGCACCCCATTGTTATTCAATGTATTTTCACGTTTTTAATTCTCATCCTACTTATTTTTTGGCGCCTCTCCTCTAACAGTTTTACGAGATATCCATCCCATTCGAGCGCTAATTGGTGCACCCTTATGTAATGTATTGCTTACGTAGAATTCTAAGAGGGTGGTTTCTATTCACCAAGGAACTTGAATGCTAAACGGCATCCTTAATTTCCGCTATTCGTCAAGTTTCGAAATATTCTCTTGTCAGAGCTGTGAAAAGATTTTCGAAATTTTAATTTTTTTTTTTCTTTTGTAATGGCTTTGCTTGGTGTGTATGTAGACAAATTCGTTTTTGCCGGTATGGATATGTATATACGTGCATACACGTTTACTGTGTATGTATTCAAGTATTTGTCAATAAATGAACTAATGAACATTTATCCATATATATATATGTATATGTATGTGTGTATATATATGTATATATATGTATATATATATATATATATATATATATATATATATATATATATTGAGAAATGAATGTATGATCGAAGAAAATTATTATAAATAGCTTCATATTACATAGAAACTCTTATTTGAAATGATCTCCCGTCTTTACATGGTTGATAGATCACTTGGCCAAAATAGCGTTGTGATAGGTTTACTGCATAATGACAGGAGATCATTTCAAATAAGAGTTTTTATATGATATAACGCAAATTATAATAACATACATATTTATAAGTATAATCTGCCGTTATATCAATATTCAATAAACAAACCTTATAAAAAAATTGCACTCTTCTCGTATTGCATGAACTAGATAATAAGAAAGTGAGGTGGTGTTTGTTCAACACTACTGGGATGTCATGTCAGTATGAGTGTTTTGTTTTTAAAATCTCTGAAACGGCTACATCGTGAACAACTGATAATCCCAACGAGAGACAATTTATACATTGTACAATAATAACTATATATAGTAAAAACGAAAAAAACACGGGAGAAAATTACATAAATTGCATTGATAGATATTGATGAATAGGTTACTGAAGTGACACAGAAATATCTTTTGAAAAAGTGTTTCAATGTTCGGTGTTTACAACTGTAAAGCTTTCTAGAATATATATATATATATATATAATATATTATCTATTTATTATTATTAATGTATTTATTCATTAGAAAGAAATATGCCCGCGCCTTTCTGAAAGATAAATCTTCATTAAATATCTAACACTTGTCAATTCAGCTTAACCTCCTGGCACCCAGTAGGTCATGAGTTAAATCACATTAGAGGAATGTGAATTTTACATATCGGTCTACACCCCTAATTTTTGTAAAGTAAGAAATGTTCTTGTTACTGTTGAAACAAAAAGTCATCTACAGTTACAGAGTTAGGCAAAATATAATCGTATACATGGTTGGAAATGGAAAGTCATTTTTGGTTTTTTGTAACCTGATCCATAATGAATAATGATAGTGTTCCTATCCGTATAAAAATACGAATTATGATTCCAAAAGCGTAAAATTACAAAGAAAAGCAATGAGAACAACATAAAAGCAGATCTGAGCAGAGCTGATAACAGGCCCTGGCCAGCTTGGAAATGTAGGCTCAATTTGAAATTGTTCATTACGTATTTTGATTATTAGTACAAAATATATAAATGATTTATGTATAGGCATATACATATACAAGTAGCGTCCATAATGTAACGGGAAAAATAGAGGAACTTGGATGATTTATAAAAAAAATATAACCACCTCGTCACCGCTGTTTTGCACCTCTAGAGTCATCATCATCATCATCATCATCATCAGTCTTTTTTTTAACGTCCTTCGTTGGACATGCACCTTCATCGAAATCCATCACATTTTCTATCGTGGGCGTCGCAGAGCCAGTATTTTCTGAATTTGTCTAGCTCGTCCCCCCATCTTGAATTCTGTCAGCTTCACTTTCGCATGTGATCTTTGGGGATCCATGTCGTGAGTTGTGATGTCCACCGGTTGTCCGTCATTCTTGCAACATGGCCTGCCCATTACATTTAAGTTTTCAAATAGATTCTGTGATGTGTCTGAGTCCCATTTTCTTCCTAATATACTGTGCTGTCTTGTGATCTCTCCACATGAGGTTGAGTATGGAGGCCCCTAAAGATCTCAACCTCCCCTTGTCTTGGCCTGAACTACAGTATGATAAATAGTATGTTGATCAAGCGTCAAGATCAGTGTTGCAGGAACACGAAAATATTTTTGCAAAGCATTAATAATTGAAATTTTCATTTTTGACCTCTAACAAAGGCAATCACTTTGTATTTTACAATCAGCATCTCCGAGCATAGCCCGTCCCTTTCTTTCATAGCATGAGAGAGAAGTATGGTAGTGCAATGTGACAAAATCAAACGAATAAATTCAAGAGAGGAACGCAGCTAAGCCAGTCGGCCACTGCTATTGGCTGTTGTTGTTGTTGTTCGAGAGATTGCGATTTCATTTTTGTGTTATCTTTGGGGAGCAGAATGCTTCCAGCATTTTGCAGTGTTGCTCATTCGATCTTTCGACTTTAGGCTTTGATGTATTTCCATAAAAAACTTTTTTCGCTTCTATTCGAAAAAATAATGAGCAGATTTTGTTCACCTTGCTTCTAACTCTCAACGACCATTTCTTTCCGTTTTTTTTTTATCTATTCATTCCTCTCTTTATTTATTTTCTCTCCCTCAAGTAGCAAATTTTCATATTTTTAGTTTTTTTAGTTGGTCAACCACAAGCTCTCCCCTCATTTCTCCCCTCTCTTCATCCATTTTACTTCCTCTTTCATTCATCTTTTCCCTCTCCTTTTCTCTTTCATTTCCCTTCTCTTTCTCTCTTTATCTTCGAGACCAATTTCAAGACAAGAAATTTTCTGTCTTTCTTTTTTTCCTGAAGATACAATGTGTGCTGAATGTTTATTATCAATATGTATAAAAGACCTTGTCACGATCAGCTTTACTTCCACCGAGGATTCCATTTAGCTGATACCCAAATCGCAAAAGTAACTTTGTTTTCCTTCTTAATAAAATCTCATACATTATTGCAGTATTTTTCGGCATGTAAGGCCTGCTTTTTTCCTGAGTTTTGTCTCGGGAGGCGAACTTATTATGTTGTTTACTAACGTTACTGCGCTGTGACAATGATATAAAAGGCCAGCCACTGTAGGGGCTAATATAGATTTGAATAGATGAGAGCATTAAAATAGCCCGATAGTGTAGATAGCTAAGAGGATAATTGAAGCGGGAGTGATTTTTTTTTCTTTCGAGACTATGCCTGCAAAAAGTTGCAAAAAGTTGCATTTTATATGGTCATGCGGTACTCTATGATTTGCGAGAAATGGCGATTCTGCCATTTTTTTTTCTTCTTTATATTTATAAGTAGACGATTGCATCATCATTGTATTGTGGCAATGATTGAAAGGTCAATAGAAGGCATCTTTTATGCAGTGTCAGACGAAAAATATCATAAAACTGACTTGATTCTATTGATACAGAAACGGGAGGGATGTTAATGTTATCAATATTAACATAGCAGCATTTGCAGTGTATGGTTTATTCGGAGAGAAGTTCAACTCCTGGACGTCCATATCAAACCATATTCATTATATTAGCTTTAGAACTCGTCTATGCCGGGTAAAATATTTAAGGAGTAAAGAAAAAGAACTAAAGTGCTCAGACGTAGAGAAAAGTTTCCCTTCACCTTTGATCCTTCATTGGAAAAAAAACTTTCCCTTCATTCTTGACCCCTTCAAGGTGAAAAAATTGACCTTCACTTTTGATATTTAGAATTGGGGAAAAATATCAGTGTTGATCCCTAAAGAAGGTGAGCAGCTTCCATTGCAATTAAACCTTTAAAGAAAGGTAAAAAAAAATTTCAGTTCTGACCTCTTGAGGTATGGGGGGGCTGGAAGGAAGGAAGGAAGGCTTAATACCAGAAATGACTTATGGGATGGAAATTTGGAAATTAACAGAACGAATTGAGAAACAATTTCAAAGCACACAAAGAGCTATGGAACGAGTAATGCTAGGAATAACTCAGAGAATAGAAAATATCAACATGGAACCAGAGAAAACTGAACAGGAAGATATCGTTCAAATAATCAAACAAGAAAAATGGAGACAGAAAGCACGAATTAGAAGATGAGATGGCAACAGATGGGGTTAAATGCTAACCGATTGGTGTCCATTGGGAAATAAACGCAGTAAGAAAAGACCGGACACAAGACGGTGGGTATGGGATGGAAAGCTCTACTGGTAAGACATTGCATAAGCCAGCAAAAGACGTCACGAAATGAAATGGAAAAGTCCTTTGCCCAACATTGGACCTATGGTGGCTGATAATGTTATGAGTGTGCGTGTGTGTGTATCTGTACGTACGTATGGGTACAGAATGCATATATGTCCACACATGGGTAATATTGAATTCATTAAATGAGAAGCTCTTGCAGGACAACTAATAAGCTCTCTATTTTCCCCCATCAATACTTGCTACTCACTGCTATCACCTTTTTTAAGATCCAAGTTTTATTCCCGTTAAATCGCAGCTTATGCCCGGATGAGATAGAAACATATGCATTTCATTCCCTCTACTAGCCAGGAGACATTCCATCAAAAGTCTTTTCCATAATTACTACTTTGGCGGTCGCTGTCCCGTGATGGCCGTGATATGATACTTCAACAATCCGACATTTTTGATCTGGCCTTCCACCGGAAATGGGCTTGCCTTCTTCATTTGCATATATATTGCTGGTGGTGAGACCTCAGTGGACTAAGAAAAACATTCGACTCTTATTCGGCGACTTGAGTGGTGGAGTTATTCGTAGTTTTGCTTCGTGACATATTTAATAGTTACGACCAGATCACGTTGTACACATCGGTTCTCATACGATCACCGAAGTATAAGCAACGTAGAACCTTGCAAGTACATGGATGGGTGACCAACTGCGTATACCATGTTTTGAACGCAAGTGTAGCAACTGAGTTATTTTTGGAGGAGTTAAAGCAAACATATAAGATGAAAATTCCCATAACTTGATATGAAATGACGACCAAGTGATCGGTAGGCGGCTCTCTTACCGACTTAACAATGTAAAACTTATCAATTTAGTTATGTAAATTTATATCAGAAATATGCAAGGGTTTATTTCATTCTAATACATGGATACGAGTATAAAATTATCATTGCACTACCAGGATTTAAAGTCACAACCAAATGATTAGTAGTTGGCTCTCTTACCGACTTTTCAAAATGACAAATCTTACAGATGGAATATAGTCATTACATATGCAATAAAAAAGTTACTGTTATCATGTTCAGGTGAAATAGGCAAAGAGTGGAGTTTAACCCTGGAGCAGCTGGGGTTTTTTTGTTTTTTTTCGGGGCGGGCGTTCAGATACTTAAACTGTCACTCTACGGGACTTAATTAACAGCGTAGATCACAAATAAAGAATAAGCTTTCACTGAATTTAGAATTCATACTCCGTTTTCCTTGTGAAGCACAACAGCTGCTCTACCACTCAGGCTACAGGAGCCAACAGTTACAGAAGTTTGAATCTTAGAGCATGACCTTATTTCTTCTTTTCTACGAATGCCTAGTGCCTCCAACTTTAAGTCCTCCTTCCAAAGTGTCGATAATGTTTTTGGTTGTTTGTTTTTTTCAGTGTACTTATTTTACATTACAGGATTGATTTATTAAGTTGTTGAGATAACACTTGGTCATATCATTAGAGCTGAGCCATAGTTGAGGTCTTTCACAACTAGGAGAATGTTGAAAAGAGAAATCTCGGCCTTTGAAAGATTCCACGAGATTTCCGGCCAATTGAGAATCTCTGGAGTTCCGCACAGAGTGGAAATATCCTCGTTATCAATTAATTCAGACTTTACAAAATCTCACAGATTACAACAGAGAACATATATATTACTTTGGGGACAACGCAGTATTTATTTCTTCTTATTTGTAACATTCCGGCATTTTTTAGTCAACGCCGTTTGAAAACTGAATGAAACTTCTCAAATTTTCATTTTTTTTCTGAATCTGTAGTCACCTTTGTTATGTTTTTTCTATATGCAGGCATCACGAAATAGCTATCAGAAATTTCCCGTCATCGCGATTAACGACTGTATGAATTTCAGTTCTTGGAACTTGTTGGGTTCTTGAGTGCTTCTCTCACTCCTCTCTTTTTTTGAAAATTTAGCTGATAAAATCTAAGACAGCTAAAAATGTGTCAATTTCTAAATAGATATATTCAATATTTATAAAATTATTTGTATCAATCTTTTGCTTGCAAGAGTGTACTTTAAGTAGTTACACATAGTTACACGATGATTGTTTTTAGTTATGCATAATCACATGTAATTCTTTAGCGGCTAAAACGACGTTAAATACTCAATGTTGATAATCTAAACATTGAAAATAAACGTACTACTTGAATGTCAGGTGATGGGAAAGGCCGTCGGTTAGAATTAGACTTAGAACGGCTGTTATGGCTGGGCTCCATAGGATAAGTCTATATTTCATATAATTAACAATTTTAAAATGCTTTTATTAGCAATATTTGAGATGAGTATTTGATGCCAACTTGTTATTCAACAAGCAAAAGGACACGTAATCCTTCCTATTCATTTATACTTGTATGAACATGACTCTATATTTCTGTTAAGTGAAATTATATATATAATATATATATATATATATATATATATATATATATATATATATATATATGTATAGATGGATATATCGTTACTATGTTCTGAAGGTGCTTTATCTGTGTTGTTACTAGAAAAATCTATTTGAAATTTTCCCTTGATTGTTCAGAGCAGGCACATGATCTCCCACTGGAAGAATGGCGCTGCACAATCTCCCTATTCTCATTTAGCCTCTTTTATCGTTATTTTGCACTTTAGTAAGCTTTTTCAGATACTTTCATTCTCTATGAAAGTGCTCATTGATAAACGTAGAAAATTGTAGTTTGATGCCAATTGCAATAGGCCCAATGAATTGCAAAATCCTTTACATGTAATCGTGGGTATCATATATTTCCTTGTTATCATCAATGGCAGAAGGTTTGTATTGTGTAAGATGGTTACGTAAATACCCTTGTCTGTTACTTAATTCTTCAATCGACCTGATAAAACAACTTTGATTGTAGACCTGAAGATTCTGCTCAAAATCTTCAAACCTTTTCGAAGGCTAATAATTTTAGGTAAGATTCTCCCTTGGTACAACACGGGCTTGAAAGTACTACCAAGGCAAAGAAACCTTGTTGAAGGCTCATAATTCTAGATGAGATTCTCTTGGCACTGCACGGGCTTTAATGTTGTGCCAAGGTGCAGAAACCTTGTCAAAGGCTTATAATTTTGGGTAAGATTCTCTTGGCACCGTACAGGCCTGAAAGTCCTGCCAAGGTATTGAGATCTTCTCGAAGACTCATAATTTTAGGTAAGATACCCCTGGCACTAAGTTTCATGATAATGCTCAGGCGGTATGCATCGATGACTCTTTGTGCGTTTGCATAAAGTGCTTTGCCTTCCGTGTCCTTGTGCGTGAACGCGTGCAGTGAAGCATCGATGGCATGATTGTAAGCATTGAAAACCAATCGATAGATGCTGTTATCAGCACGATCAAAGACAATAACGCTGTTGTCATCAACCAAAGATCCGCTTTGCACGCCTGAGTGGAATTAACAAGATCTCATGACGCCAGCTTCAGGATAAGCAAAACCAAAAATGAATACATAAATAAATGAATTGATAAATAGAACAAGGACATTAGGAGCTTTGAATCAGGGAAATTACTCTTTTTTTTTTTTTTTTTTCAAAGAATTTTTCTTTTGAATGCGTAATTCCTTCTTTTTTTCGAAATATTTCTGCTAATGATTAATTATCAATGCGTTTGGTAAATATGTTCAAGCATATATCAGTGATGAATGGCCTATTGTCGTAGTCAACACATGACAGGTTTACACGTAATGGAAATTCCTGAAACGTTCACGATTCCCCTGATTTATCAAGCTAGAATGTACTTTTGATGTCTCTTATTTCGTCATAGAACATTGTATGGTGAACTGTCCATTAAAACTGCCACCAAAACTGTAATGAGAGGTTTCTTCAGTTTTTTAGTTAGTCTGGCTGGCTGGCTATATATGTATGAATATGTTGTGCGTACAGGCTGCACCAATGGAGCTAGAGCGCTGAACATATGAACATCACTAGTCGTGTTCAGAAAATACATTCTTTTATGTTTAATGAGAATACCCTCCAAAATAGATTTTAATTTGACATCGGATTTCAATTTACAGTGTTAGTCTATGTTTATTGTTCCCTTAATTTGGGTCTTGTAGTGTTTAAGTTGGTTTTTGAAAATAGGGACTTTTAATAATGATCACCATCCAACAAAAGTAACTTATTCATGGATCACTTTTTTTTTTGAGCTCCACCAAAACAGCATACTGCCAAACGTGACTGGATGGTTTCTATTGAGTGACTAACCAGACTTGTTTATAATCATTTTCTTAATTTGAAATTCCGGAGTTAGAAGAAAAATATGATCATGTTTTATTCAGATTATTGTCCTTTTTTTATATATTTTTTTTTTCAACACAGGAGCAGATTTGGAGAATAATTTTTTATTCTGGCTACTAGATAATTTTTGTGTATGTAGTATACTTTTGAATTATTGAAAAAATATATGCTGTTCTGAATTTCCAAGTTTATAATCAACCAGAATGAACCTTGGTTCTTCGTGCATTCGCCAAATAAATGAACGAACTAATAAGGGAGATTATTATATAATTAGCATTTGATAGTTCACTCCCTTGACAAATGCTGCAGACAAATATGGACTTACGTGTGGTGTATTACATTAGTTCATGAGTGACTTATTGATCATTGATCTATCACCTTCGAAATATATTTCCAGTGTTACCCACATTTACTGTGCTTCCAACCTGAATAATGGCACAACTTACCGTCAATATTTCACCAAATATCCAACTGTCCGTGATGGCAAAACTCACAAGGAACACAACATAGCCCTATGAAATATTCCCTGTTCTTGGGAGTTTTTGTTTTTTTAAATATGACACTTTCGGGGGTACGATATAAGTATTATCATGAATTTGTCATTTTTTTTTTTTTGATTCAACAAAAAATTTGCTATGAATACAATTCACCTAATATATGTACTGGCGTCTGTGTTAGTTTAACTCAAGAACAGCTGGAGTTACAGCCACCAAATTTCTTTTGCTTACTAATCGGAAACTCATACTATATTCATCGTGCATTAGTCTCAACACAAAATAATAACATTGGGTCTACTTTGCACTCTCCCCAAGAGCACTGATCTGATTTCTATCAATCTATCTAATATAAAAAGTGTAATTTCATCTATCTGTGTGCAATATCAAAGTAGCCAAAATGTTGCATTGTAGCCAAGGGTATAGAATTGAATTACTCTTATAAGGGCCAAAAAATCCTATGCAAGCCTTCTCCGGGAACTGGCACGAAATCCTAGTGGTAGGGTAGGTCTCAAGTTAGTTTGTGCATCTTGCTGTTCTGCAAGTGAGACGAGGAGGACTACGTTGCTCAAGTCCGCATTGCAACAAACAACGTCAAAGGAAATTGCTCCGGCAAAATGAGTTATCTGTCGTTAGTCATCTCTTTAGTTTGTTATGATGACGTATGCTTGTCATCTAAGTTGATTCCATTTCAGTGACCCAGTGACAATAGGATGAAAATGTTGGTAAATACGCTTCAAAGGAACCGTTGCCCATAATTACATATAAATAATTAAACATGCGTACAAACATCAATTCATATGTATTCATAACAACATGACCACACGAATGTGAAGTGAAACATAAATAATACCCACAATAATAAATCTTCTAAAGAAAAGCAACTGTAAATAACCCTACTAACCAAACACTCTGCTCAAATTACCTTCTTCAAACCCACAAAGTTAAACAAATTCCAGAAAAAACAAGTCAAATAATATATATATATATATATATATATATATATATATATATATATATATATATATATATATATATATATATTCCTCTGTAGAATAACTATTACATCTTGCAGTGAATGATGTACATAGTGAGTAAGCCCTGTGTTTCAAAAAATTGAATGTTTAATATAAAATGTTATCCATTATGATAATATCACGTATGAAAATAACAAACTGCATGTAGCATAGCATAAGGTATATATTAAAAACATGGCTGTAAGGGAAGTGGTGTTTGATCAACACTACTTGGCTGCCATGTTGATACAACTGTTTTGGTTTTTGAATCCCAAAACAGTAACATAGTAATCAGTTGATGATCACAACAAGGTATAATTTACATATAGTAACATGATATCAAAGTTTGCGTGAAACATAAAAAAAACACGTAGAAAATTACATGAATTACATTGACTGAAATCAGGAAACAAGTGACTAAAGTGACACAAAAATGGTTTGGAAAAAGCATTTTTGGATATGTTTGGTGCTTATATATATACATATGATTAATGATATGCTATGATAATACCTATACACACACACACATATATATATATATATATATATATATATATATATATTTCATATCATTTTCGACAAATTTGTAAGAACGCAATAACAGGTTGTCCCTTTGTTTATGATATTTAATTACGCTGCAAAGTAAAATAGAATTTGAAACTAAAAATAAAGACATATTCTAATTGAGATAAAAGATTGCATATTTTTATTGTTAGAGAAAGGGATATGATTCTGGAGGATGCTTTTAAAACATAGTTTTGATCGTCCTCAAACATGGTTGGAACAGTGAGTTTTCAAAAACAATTAGATGTAATAGGATGATACAAAAATACGTTATTTAATGAGAATAGGTTTTTTTTATTTCATAATTACAACAACAAACCATATAGCCGGTTGCTGGAGAGTGCAAGGCACAGAAAGCCGACATGCACTTGTAAATTCTATGTTGATAAGAAAAACATGCATTACGATTTGATGGAAAGTGTTTGGTATTAGTAAAGACGAATTGAAAAGCAGATTGCCAATATGCTTGAAATGTAAAGTATACAATTAATGCAAAATGTCAGCTGTTACAAATGGGTGCTAAACATGTAAAATCATAAAACTACCCAATGACCAGCTTGAAGAATAATAAAAATGGAGATGGGCTTGGCACATAGCAGGAAAGGGGCAGCAGACGGACCGAAATGCTAACTGACTGGTGCCCATGGATTAGTAAACGCATTGGGAAAAGACGGAAACGGAAGGGAGATATGACATAGGAAAGTGTGCTCGTGAGACATAGCAGAGATTTACGCTATCACGTTCGTTATCGAAGGAGGTGGGAGAGGCTTTTGTCTAGCAAGAGACTCATAACGACTGCTGATGATTTATATTTGTGTCTGAGTGTGTATCAGTATGTTGACAAGAATGCATTTGCGATATTTTGAAAGTTTCGAATAGTTACATGTTTTTTGTTGAACGACCATGGCCATCAAAGGTGGCGATGAGTTTTACCATTTTTTCACAGTGCATTTGTCTGTTTATGTATGTTGCACGTTTTCTTGTTTGCTCATTCTGTTGCTTCTGGCCATAATATTTTATCGACAGACTTGTGAATTGGAATCAGTATTCTATTAGACCGTTTCTGAAAGTGTTTTCATTTTTATTTATTGGAGAGAAAGCTTTTTTGACCTTTTTTGGTAGGGGAAGGGGTTCTCCTGACAGGTTTAATAACAACATCTAGATTCTCCAGAATCAAGATATTTCTAGATGCTTTGTTTTTTTTTTGTTTTTTTTCTCTCTCTGTTTTAGATGTTTTCCAGTAGAAAAACGCCGGTGATGTCATACATAGAATTTATTCTGACCGTTTTCACTCTTCGATGGATTCTTTTCACATGATTTCAAATTTTGACCCTACGGCTATTCTGCTATTGATTGTGGTGTGGATTTTTTTTTGTTTTGTTTTTTTGTCAGTTTACGTCATTCTGTGTGAAGCCAACGGCTTTTATTAAAAGCCAATGTCCGAGCGAGATTTAAACGTTCTAAATACACCTATTTGCCCTCCCGTAACCGTTCGATGTATTTAGCCAATGATTTCGATTGCCTCAATCCAAACAACTATAAATCTTTTTCTCTCTGCCTACTCGGATATGAAGCGAAAAGCAAATAATACCAACAATAAAGGAAAACAGCAATAAATATCCCAACAAAACAAACACTCTGCTCGAATTACCATCTACAAACCCACAATAATCATCAAAATAAAACAAATTCCAGAAATGTACGTGTCCAGTATTATATATGTTCCTGTATAACGTTTACATGTTTATGCGTATGTATGAGCGTGTTCATATAAGTGCGTACATGCATCAATGTGTATATATATGTGAGTTTCTGTGTGTCAGTACGCATGTGTAAACATACACACATACACATATACATGCGGGTGTGTCTATAGTGCTGAACTAGTTGGTACTTGCTGGATGCTAACTGGGCTGAGACTATATGACTATTCTGGACTGTCAATTTTTTTCGACGTTTTTTGGTCTCTATAAATAAATGAATCTTGTCTCCTGCCAAATAACACTACTTGCTGGAATTTCTTGTACGTAAATTCTCTCAGAAAAAAAGAGACACAAGTGAGTTGTTTTGGCAGAACATCAACAAATTCACTCTAAATCAAAGGATCAAAAGTAGAATTCGGATCTTAAAACTGATTGTTGTCAAAAGCAAAAAAAATCAGATAACATTATGATCAAAATTTGATTTGATGTAATCAAAACAAGTATTTGGTGATACTATTCCATTCCACAGTATCTATCTATTAATCGTCGAATGGGTCTGAATTCAACTTTTCATCGTTGTTTTTGATTGAATTAAAGTAAATATTGATTATGATTTAATCTCAAAATGTGTGCTTTTGACTTGATTCACTTTCGAGGCCTGAATTCCAAAGTGGATCTCTGTCAGATCGAATAAAAAAAGGTTGATTGCAGAGAAGAATTTTTCGAAATCGAACCCAGCAAGATTGCTGGCAAATATTTCAAACTTCAGCTTAATCAAAATATTTACAACTCGAGATCAAACATATTTTTGGCAAAATAGAAACATAGTTATCACCATAATGGACGCTAAACCAACTAGTCAACTTGGCTATAAAACATTCTCTCTTTGCTCTTGTGCGTGTGCACCTGACGCTCTTACTTCCATTTTTGGAGCTAAAACCTTGAAGCTCTACAGGATTGCACCACTTAACACCATATACAATTTTTTTTTTTTTTCGTTTTTACAAAAAAAAGCTTTTGGGGATATCTCTAGCTATTTGGGACACACAATGTCCGAAATTCGTGCTGGTATTTTTGTAGATGATTTTAGATAAAAGATCTATATTCCAGATGAATATATGGATAATTATAGATGATTATACTAACTGAGTTTAACTTTGTATGGCACAAGGTCACAATATTGTCAAGACCTAACTCACTACACTATCAACCTTGTCTGTCTGGCGAACGTTAGACGTCCTTTACAGACTCTTACTAGGCTTGGTGTGCTACGGAACCACGATAGTGGGTTCCCCAGTGAGAATCACATTCAGTTGACTATGGAATTGATCTACCATAGGAGCTTATACGCTATCATTCTACAGCAGTCCCTAATTATTACCAACCCTGTTTTCAAACCAAGTTGCCCCATTCTAGTAGATAAGTTGAAACCCCCCAGTGAGTATCAAAATCACTGCACTTGTATTGACCTACAAGAGAAAATTGATAACTCTTCGGAAATGAGTCCATTATTCACTTGGCTCAGTTCAAAGTAGCACAATTGGAACAGGAATCCCCCATGATGATCGAACTTTGTATGTTAGTGGACAGCCGAGAGGCTGCAAGTTATTGAGCTTAGTTTTTCACAGGGTCATACGTCTGGTACAAGGTCATGAATCTGGAGTGTCCAGTGAGCAAAAGTGATGATGTTTTTTTGCCTTGTAGCCAACTCAGGAATGATCAGACAATTGACCACGAGCAGCCTTGGATCAGGCACAGTCGTCAAAAATGGGGGGTTAAAAAATAGGATCTTATAGCCAATACCGGATAATGGTACTGTGAAGATTTATGACTCCGACTTGACGCAATAATACATTTTAAAAAATATTTACACTCGTGAGGCAGTCAGTTGAACGATATTTTAGACATTAAATGTGATTTCCTATTCCCTGTACTGTGGTTTTATGAAATTTATGGTTTTCGTTAATTGACTGTATTTTTTTTTCTTATTGTATGATTTACAGAATTTTTCATTAGTACTGTTATAATTTGGGAATAGGTCCTAAAAAGAACAGAATACAACAATTGCAACACAATAGTCACTTATCCAGCAGAAAACATGGAATATAACCAAAAGATTGATCCTCAAGTCGAGAACCACGCAACAAGTACAGGAGGAAATTACGCTCAATATCGCATAGTGAGATCACAAGACAGCACAGTACTTTGGAGAGATAAATTGGATACAAAGGTACCATGGAATTCATTAGAAAACTAAAATGTCTATGAGCTGGTCTTGCAGGAAGAAGCGTAGACACAATTTACAACGTGGATCCCTGGAGATCACATGTGAAGCCGTGGCTGGCCCTATAAGACAGTACTGGCTCCTCAACACCTATGATAGAAAGACCAAACGGATTCTGTGGAAGGTCTGTTCGACGATGGCACTAAAAGGCTGATGATGACGTTGATGAAATCGTATGTTTATCAGAATTTTCGGCACAATGACTTTGTGGGACCGAAACCATTGGGGAAGTGTCAGCTAAGATTATTCATGGATCTAGCGCATTCTCGGCCACCGGGACACCTTATCCTACGAATGGCAAGTGATAACAATACATCCTTTTGCTACCCCTGCTTGGAAATATATCGTTTTGCTCCCCCCTTTGGAAATATATATCCTTTTCCGAATGGCAGGAAATGTCCATGCTCATGATGATAGTAATGTTCCTTTAGAAAATCCAATCAACCATTGATTCACTATGAGGAATGATACCGTATAAAATAATGAGTATTCTGCTACCATAAACAATCTGCACTTCCTGATTGAGCTTCAATTTCGAATGGAAAACGCATTATCCCCTTTATACATTCATGTATACAAATATGTATAACAATTATGTTTCCGTACATAATACACATTCGTATTTTTAGCTCAACATAGGATCGTATATTGCAAAATGAGAATTAATTACCTAGATTTGCTAATTCCAGGCCACAGTTCTGGTTTACAGCTGCCTGTTTTCCATCTATAACGTCACGACTACGATTGAAAACTATCCACTTGAGCTTGAGATCAGAAGCAGTTGTTACAATTGGCTATATGAAATTTTGCACGAAAACACAACACCCAGATCAGCAAGCGATAATATCAATACAGTCTGTGAGTACCACTCGTATTTTAAATGGTGTAAACACCCTGGAGGAAATTGGAGTAGTTTTGGCTACTTGGGTAAATTTAATTAGAATCTACAAGATATCATTAACCTCAATAGAATACTGTTTGCATGTATAGGAGACGAGGAATGAGACAATTGTGGAGGACTGTCACTCTAGCTAATATGGCTTCTATCACCTTGACATACACATTCACACACGGACACACATGCACACGCAGATGTATATTCCTGAAAATAGACAGTGAGAATAGACTGTGAATTCTTAGAAGTTAGAGAATACATTTGCTTATGCCTGGCTAAAAAACAATAGGAAGACCATGGATATGATAGGCGGCATAACGATTGGATGGAAATCATTTTTCATAAATAGACATTCTCAATGGAAAATATCTATCATGCTTAAAACGTGAAGTTTACATTGAATGCAAAATACCATCAATGGTGTGCGAGTGCCAAGACTGGGAACTTACAACGCCACACGAAAATAAACTCTGGATAGCACGGAGGGCAATAGTAAGAGCAATATTAGGAATAATGCTCAGTGCCAGAAGAAGATCAACATAGATCCTTAAAAAGGCCGGGGGGGGGGGGGTAACAGGAATATATATATATATGTAAATTTCAACAAGAAATATAGGAATTCCTATTTTTTCGTATATATATTTGTGTTGAATATTGATTACTATGATTAAAAGTTTGCAACGTATAAAGTTTTTTTTCCCTGTTCCATTTTTTGTGTTCTTACGAATTGAATAAATATCATGAAGTACACGCACACATACACTGATATATAAATGAACATACAATACAAGTCAAGAATGCAATATATTACGATAAAATACAAGATGTGATGCGTTTATTTCATTAAGTGCTCAATAATTCAACATTGACTTGATTTAGAGTAGAGTTCAAAATATTATGGTGTAACATTCGCTGTACAAATTTGTTTATGTTTCTGCCCTGTTTGTTTTTTTTTTCAGGTGAATAGTCATTAGCCTGAAGAAGCACAAACAGGGTAGAAGCATAAACGTGTTTGTCTAACGAATCCTTACTCGATTGTATATATACACACACACACACACACATGCACACACACGCAACACACTTCATATATATATATATATATATATATATATATATATATATATATATATATATATGAAGGGCTATATGTACACATATATGGATATATGCAATGTGTGTGTATGTGTTGGAAGTATTTCCGTAAAGTATCCAGCTGTTTAAATTATTTTGACATAAATCATGAGACCTTGATGCAACTAAGCAGTTAATCAGAGAACATTTTGGGTGTCACAGATGAGTCAGTACGTGTACTTTTGAAAGAGAGAAGATATCAGACCGTGGAAGAGACTGAAGAAAATGTGACCAGTCGGCGTTTGGCATTGCCGATAAAGAAGTTAGCAGAGTCTCATGACCTGTGGAATGAGCACTGATATAAATGGTGATATCCCAAATGGAATATTTTGAAGGAAAATAAAGCGCCGTTGCTCTCGGCTGGTAATATTTACGTTGATATATTCCTGACACAAGGCAATAATAAACAGCTGACAAACCCCTTGATAAGAGAAAGACACTAATATGAATTGATATGAAACTAAATTACATACAATAACCCAAAATAATATATTAAAACAGTTCTACGATAATGTTGAAATAATTCAGATCAGATAAAAATGGATTATGTGACACACGGTCGTGGATACTTTGGGGCTGTACATAAAAATTGACATAAAGTTTGCTCTGTTTTAGCATTACAATGTGGAAGGTTATCATTACATATATATATATATATATATATATATATATATAATGTCAAGATTTTTTCAATGGTCCTCAACTGATTGTACAGTTGGTTTAAATTGAAGAAAAAGATTTTCAAATGAAACTTCTTTCTTTTGTTTTTTGCATATATTTATCATCGTGCTTGAGAGAGAGATTGTGTGGGTGCGTGCACTGACTCATGAATATATTTATTGGCTGAAATTACATTTGTGCTCGTCAACATTCATTCAATATACACACTTTTCCCTCAAGACTTATATACTTAAAAAGGGATTTTCATTCCATCTCTCTCTCTCTCTCTCTCTTTCTCTCTCTCTCTTTCTCTCTCTTATATATATATGTGTGTGTGTGTGTGTGTGTGTGTTCAGAACGATGCATTTGTGGATTGACATATATGTGTGTGAGGTGCTTGTGTTTCTGCGTTCATATTAGACTTTTAATAATAGATTTACTATTTATTCTACCCTGTTGGTTGCCACATGAAAAAAAAGTAGACAGTTTGATCATATACCACTTAATTCATGGGGAGATAACTTGGGATGCTTCGTACATTATTGATTTCTGCTTTATCAGGTGGAAGGACACTGTGCCTGTTGGATATTCATCGTAGGAAACGTGAAGTTTAGATAATTTCATTCGCAGTTGCCGCCTCTTAGGGAAAATGAAATAAAATTACTGATCATTGCTTTTATTTTCACCCTTTGCCTCTCTCTCTCTCTCTCTCTATCTGTCTATCTATCTATCTATATATATCTCTCTTTAGTTCAATTCGCTTTTTCTTTCTCTGTTCTATCTTCCTGCATATTTTTCTTTCTCCTCTCATTTTCCTATCCTCTTTCACTATCTATTTCTCTGTTTTTCTTTCTCTCTTTTCTCTCTCTTTTCTTTCCCTTCTCTTTCCGTCCTATTTCTCTTTTTCCCTTCAAGTAATGTTATAGTTTGAACGTCTGCCTTACTCACAGAAATTCCCGGTTTCGACACCTGGTACGAGAGGAGAGTGTGGAAATCTTTTCATTAGGACAAGGTTCCCATGTGCACCCAGCTACTAATTGAGTACATTCTCAGGGATCAAGAAAGTGAGAGCATGCCCTGTTTGTGAACTTTTTCCAGTGGATGCCAATGTTTCCATGCCTTGTTTCTTTTAAATTTGGGTACTCTTTCCAACAACCAAGACACTATTTATCGTTGGATTGTTCATGCTTTTTAACAAAATATTCATGATAATTCAGTCTTTTATTTCACGAGCTGTTGAAAGTGAAAGGAGCCTAAGCATCCTGTAAAAGTGGTGTAGTGTTGTAAGAACGCGTTGGAATAGTGTTTCATTATGGTTTTCCTTCACTGTTATATACAACAAAAAATTCTCAATTTGAACATTTCACTGATGGAAAAGCCAAATATCCAAATTCTCATCTGATGCAGATTCAAACTTGTAATTAGTTTAATTCAAAATATTTTCCCTGGGGAAGGGGATAGAAGCGGCACCCCTTACCCTGGGGCAGGCGGACCTGCATTTCCTTACGTCTCTTCTAAGCACTACGCCCACCACTGCTTGTAGAATAAAGTCGGGCAAATTCAGTGGTGTCCAACAATGGTCACATAGAAACCAGCATATCCATACGTACGTTTGACATCTCCGAGTAAATATATCAGTATACTTCACTGCTTAATTAAATTAAAGTAACAAGGCTAGAATTTCAGCCTTGAGCGATGTGTCTTTGCTTCCTGGCGTCTGTTTCCGAAAAGATCAGCCATGTCCTGAAGCGTGTGAATTTGCATGCTATTCCGATGTTAATTAATTATCCTTATTCGATTGTAGAACTCTAGTCATTCTTTAGAAATCCCCACGTATAATAAAACCCAATGTGCATTCGCTTACTCTCTAGCATATGCCCGTAAATAATGACGTTGATATATATGGACTGGCACGAAGGAGCTTAAAGTTATTTCATCAGGTAATTTATTTCTGATAATTCGTATATCCTAATTTGAAATTCCTCACATCACAATTCAACTCATTTGTTTCAATGTGTAATCAGACAAAATCTCATGGGTTTGTATGACGTGATATTCCTTGTTATGTCACAACAGATTCATCTTTAAAACTTTATGATTGCTTATATCAGCCGTGTTAATCTATTCACGTGAACAGATCCATTGTAACTTTGAAGTTCAAACAGGGACGGGACAAGACAAAAATACTATCACACAAATAATTGGGAATATAAACATACTAATTTGTATGTGTTGCTTTTATACAGATTGTTTTGTCTTCTATCACACTTTTTACGTCACCGTATGATGACGTAGTGAAAATTGTATGTTCTGATGACGTAGTGAAAATATGATAGATTTGATAGATAAACATTCGAAATGTATAAGTATGTTCCCAGTACTGAAATACTCTCATGTGACGGATAGTATGTTGATACATGTGTGTGTGTGTGTGTGTGTGTGTGTGTATTGGTGGATTGTTTGCCAAATGGTCTGAACTCCCCACCTTTGCTCGAGCAAAGCACAATTAAAGAATGTTTTTTCCTAAATTTCGATGAAAAAATTCTTATAGATAGAAAAGCGCATATAATCCCCCAAAATAATTAATCAACCTTGAAAACAAGAATGTATCGCATCAAGTGTCTAATTATACAGATAGAGTAAAACAAACTTGACCCCCTAACACCAGCTCATCAACCCCTGCACGTTGCCAGACTGTTTTTAGCGCACAGGACTGCATAGTATATCTTGATCCATCTGGTCCTTGCATCACATAACTTGCAATGACAATGCAGGTAAAAACATGGAATATATAAATAATTAATTTGGATTCAGCATCCTTCTTGTAATCAGTTTCACCAACTTCTCAAACCTTTCGTGCACTATTTACAATCATGCCATTTCAAGTACAAGGAGCAAGATTATGCCAAAAGTTAACACGATTGGCCTCCAGCACTTTGTTTATACACACTTTCAGAACAGCAGCCATCTTGGATTTCTCTATTCTGGGGAATCGTCAGCCATTTCTGAGTCAGCCATACGGTAGATTTGGATTCAGCACCCCTACAAGCACTGTTTTCCATAAATTTACATGAGTTACCTCCTGTGTCAATATTTCTTGAACATTGACCGAGACTAAAATAGAAAAAAATACAATGAATTACGTGCCATAAAATCGAGAAGAATTTAGGTTAACTCGATGATCCCTAAAGTGCGTGCTGTTGACCCATTGGGGCGCTTGGAGGCCCGGGGATGGAAGCAGAGCGTTAGAAGTCAAAGATGGACGATAGGGTGGGGGGGGGCAAAGAATGCAAATCGATATCTCCTACACATAGAATCGTATATCAGAAAAGATGATATTATTGTAGAGCAGCTTGAAGGTAATATATTTTTCCGTTTTTCTGATCCTTTCTAGATTAATAGGCGATCGACTACGTAGGAGACAGCCACGGTCACCTTACATTAATAATCGGATCTCCCATTGTTATGGTGAAAAAGAAAGGGGGGATTGAGTGGAATAGCAGGGAGAAAGAAAGATAAATGGCGAAAATAATGAGACAGGCCTAATGATACGTTGCAAACGCCACAGTCTCCGTTTTATGAACACAAAGGAAGGGTGGAATATAGAAAGTAAGGAATAAAGAGTGAATTATCAAATTGATTTATTAAGAGAATGTTTTTGAAGTTTGATAAGGATATGGGAAGTGAGAGAGAGAGAGATATAGACGGGGAATAATCGTACACGGAGGAAAGAGAAACGATTTATTTATTTATTTTTCAGTCATTTGTCACACGAATACGGGCATCGTACTATATGCATTTACTAAAAACCGCCCGATAAAGCTAGTTTAAACAATTCTGTAAGCTTATTTATATACTTTGATCACAAGTAAATATAAAAAAATCCATTATGAAACAACAAAATACTATTGAACTTATCAATATATTTTGTCATTTCTACGGGTGGGCGCTGATGAATATAATCTCAAGTAAACATGAATTAACCTTAAAAACTTTGCAATATCGTATCCATTGTCTGATCAGTTAAAACTTGAACCTCTTCCTACTCGCTCAAAATCTTGGATCAGCTTCAGTACATACTTACTATTGATGCCGTCGTGTTGTCTTAATCACACAGCGTGTCATAGCATGTATCGATATGCTTAGAGCATGGGCCCGTTAACTGTAAAATCTATTCTATAATAAAGTGACAGTTGACTCACTTTTCCTCATCCATAAGTAATTGACATCAATATGCTATTCTCTCCCACTAAAATTCATCATACTCCAGGATACCTCGAAAAGTATTCAAGAATCACGAAAAATAAGTTATGTATTGTACGTATGGGTTCACGCCTACAGTCCTCGGCACTTGGGAGGGAAAGTACTGTTATATTAACATTGTAGTATGTTATTAGTATTGTTACTACATTGCATAAACTAATGTAACAACTACCATGGACATTTTAGCGCTGAAAGGGGGCTCTAATTCAAAAGATTTAGGCAAGCTGAACAGCACCCAGTAAAAAATAGGAATGACTGGAGGATTTTACTTATAAGTTATTGATGACAAATTTGGGATTAGAAACTATGAAGGAGGCAAATAAAACAAGGTGACGCCAGGTCTGTTTTCAGTTATTTTTTTTCTCTTTTTTTTTCTTCTGTAGATAACTTACGAACCAAATAATTAGGTTATGCGAAAGTGTATTCAAGCTATAATAGGTGACAGTTTTCAGATATTTTTCTAGGTTGCTGTAGTTGTCTTCTCGACCTTGGGGTCGCTGTTGTCTACCCTCTTTATTTATGTCCTGCTCTCTTTCACACACACACTCTCTCTCTCTTTCTCTTTTCTCTCTCTCACACATTGTTGGTAGTGAGTATGATTTTTCTTGTTACAACGTTTAGTCCATGGCTCCTAAGACTTTTTCAATCGCAACCCAGTTTAATTGCATGCGATAACCTTACGACCCACCGAAATATATCAATTACAAATGCTTATTACGGAACAACCTCATCTTGCATGAACAGAAACGTAATATGATATATACTATTTTCTTCCCAGCATCTCGCATGCATACACAAACAAACACATAAATACATATATAAAAGCACGAACACATATAATGTTCGCAATTGCATTTTATTCAAATCTGACTTAATCCTGACTGGCAAGATCACATAAAAAGCATAAACCCTTCATCAAATGTAGCAAGCAAAATAGAAGATAATTTTCTAATTAAGCTCATCTATTAGATGTATTTGATACATTCACCTATTCCAAATTAAAATCTCATGCCTTCCATTGTCACCAGTATTCTTCCTTATTTACTTTTGCTAATCATTTACTCATTGTGAAATGAGGAGATTTTAATTAAACCCCTGTTCCTGGTTATAAAAACAAAGTTTGAAAGGAATATTTGACATTTACTCTGCTTTTCAGACATAACTGATCTGGAAATAACACTCATTGCCCAAGGATAGAAAAAAGCAGCATAATGTTATAGGTATGAAGATATCTAAAAATATTTTTTAGTGAAAAAGAGTGGCAAGATATCCATGAAATGTTACGTACTAGGGATTATTAAGATATCAGTGCACATGACATACTTGGTACTTGACATATGATCATAAAATCGGAATATTTGATTTAGGTCCTTGTAAATAAGAATTGTGGATTTTGACAGTAAATGGTAAATTAGCCAAAAAACTTTTACTGGATATCGATGCCAAAAATTATGACAGCAACCCCAAAATAAACAGACATAACTGTTAGCCATTGGCATATATCATTACATGAGTCTATTCAGATTTGAAGAGGAGTGTGTTTGGATGGGTGTGTTTCTGCGCGTGCGTGTATGTGTGAATAATGGTTAAGCTCTCGATTTAGAAATGTCTTAACTAGACCCAATCGGTATACAGTTCTCATAGAGAAAGCAATCTACAGAGAAGAATTCACTGTATTTAGTTTGCGATTTGATGTCTCGCTGATCACAGCATTACAGCAAATGCTCCATCAGGCAATCTATTTAGATTTATAAACAGCGTGAAAAAAAAAAAGAAAAAATATCCGGGGTACATCTTTTCCATGCGAGCTCATCGGCCCGATTTTTACGTATAGATATGCTTCAGAAACTTTGCAACGGATTGCGTGTATTAAAAACCAAAAATAGCATCTTTCACCGTTTGATAATAATAAGAAAACCAGTCCTGCAGAGCGTTATCACCGTAGTTATTTTGATCTTAATTGGGTGTTTTGTGATTTTTACCTTTTAGTAAACTCAGCTAAGTTTTGTAAATAACGTTTTCAAGATGCAACAATCTTGAGACTATTGAAAATATTTCATTAACCATTTTTTTATGTAGCTAAAAGCATCTACTTTGAGAAAGGAGATAAGAACATTTCCACCAGGAAAGAAATGTGGAATTTTGAAGCAGAAATCTTTGAACGCATTTAACTTTAATCACATGAATGGTAATTATTATTACTTTGCAAACACTGTGCGATCCATCTGACTTTCTCTCAAGATAGAACAGACTCTGAAGATTATTGTGGTCTACCCAATTTGACTTTGCAACACATGGCGGTTTTACCTTGTGGTTCTTAGCGCCTCATATAACTTTATGCAGCCGTAAAAAATAACAGCTGGGCCACCGACAAAGCCATTTCTAGATAATGACTCTGGGGTATGTATAATGACGATGCTGAAATATCATTACCACTAACTTAGAGCAACCTGGAAGTAACTTGAAGTAATACCATGGTCACGTAGAAACCCAGTTGAAGTATAATAAAGTAGCTGCAGTGTTATCTTAGGGTTTCTGAAAGATTTAAAAGTATTAGAAGTCTTTTATGGCTGAAGATAGACGTACGTGTTTTTCACTGAGTTTTCAACACCCCATCAAATGAATGTATTGATTTTGGAAAATCCAGAGATGAAAATTTTTGGTGATCGTGATTGTTGGACATCTTGGGGGAAAATGCAAATAAAAATTTGCTACCACCTATTTTTTTTCTTTATGTTAACATTCGGAAATGTTGACTGGTGATTCTAAGGATGCCCAAAATACAAAAACCTCAACATTTTTTTTAAAGGGTCGAACCTGATTTTTTTCAATTTCTTCACCTGAATACCAGACTCTCTTGGTCTTTCAGTCACCGTATGGGAATGCCAAATAAAAATGCAACCTCATCATATATTCTATTCTTGTACTCACAACATTCCAGTCAATGTTCATGAGTTCAGAAATGAAGCGTTAATTCAATGATGTGAGATCTGAATTCACTGACCAGTAAATTGTCAAGATGCTGGGCAGTGAACGTGAAATGTCGGTTTCGGTCCAAGAAGGGACGACATTTCTAAAATGATTCAAATTAACCGGACAAGCCATGATACTCATGAATATTTCCAGATGCGTTAACAACTGTAGTACCGATAGCCGTCACTGAATGTCTGACAGGCTGACATAACAAAGTGAGAGTAAACTCCCTAGATAGATCTTCGTACAAAATACCGTATTTCCTCGAATATCACGCGATCTCAAATATTATGCAATCCCCTTTGCGGATAAAAATCAGTCATCTATAGGAATTGCTCGAACAGTGCGGTTTTGAGTAGCGCATGTTCTGATTCTGTATGATTACGGTATTGAATAACAAATTAATGTAAAAAAATAAAAGTATATAAAAGATACATCAAATTATACAAATGCCTCGGATGGTGGGGTTTTGTACAGTATAGCAAATTTTGGAACGAATTCATGGCATTAATCAAGATATAAGTATCTATTATCCTTTTTGTTATCCTTGTGTATGATACCACTCCTTAATTTTTTATATTTAATTTCTTGCATGGTTCATGCAGTCAATACAGTGGGTGTCGACTGTTCTTGTCTGTTGATACGATTTGAAAAGAAAAAAAATACTACGTCAAATATTTATGCACTAACGCATCTATAGTCTGACTTTCAGGCTTGTTATCTATAAGGTGCGTTCCATTGAAATACTTATGAGTGATCATCTCCCTTGGATATTGTGAGAAAGAATGTTTTATCACGCTGTTTGCTAATATGCTAAAAAATAAAACACTTTAGCTTATAAGTGTACTGAGGAACACAAGTTGAGGAATGAAATATTGAAAGCTTCATTCTGATTCCAAATTGACAGAGTTTTATGCTAGACAAAATTTTAGACGGTTTATATATTATGCTTTATAGTACTTGAGAGTTCTGCTAAGGGGAGATAACCTTGGTTGGTTATCACAACAATGCTTTCAGCTGACGAAGATTTTACGAATGTTTTTTTCAATAAATCACAGTGAGAAAGTTGTGCGAAAACCTACCAAAGATCTACATTCCAAATCACATGTTCGGCTCTATTGGAATGTGACAAGAGACAGATCTATCAACTTTGGCTGATTAGCAACAGAACTAACACAACTTACTCAAATTGAAAAAAAATCTCTGTCTATGAGCGTATATGTATGCATTGCAATTTCTTAACAACTGGTCATTGTATGAAGTTGACATTTGCCAGTTAGATGAGTCAACCCACAAGGCAGAGCTGCGTCGAAATTGAAGTTTTATTGATTATCGGTACGGGGGAAATCTGATCAAAATAAATTAGATATAATAGTTTATAGATTTGTATCTAAATTCAGATATACGATATCTAGATTGGCAACACTGAAGTGGTTTAACCAAAATACTTCAAAGTTGTGGTTATTTTGACAGGCTGATCCACAAGCCGTTCGATCCTTTCCAAGTACCCCTTGAATATGTACTGCCCTGGTGAAGTCAATCCACTAATTTCGAGTTGACTAGACAAGGAGGATTCATATGAACACCTACACTTTACTATTCTATTGATTCGCAGGAATTAACTTCCAAATGATTGACTACACATGTGATCAAAGGCTCATGCCAAATATCCTGTCCCACACTGACACTAATTCATTTTGCCATTGCAGTTCTGGTATTACTATTGGTGGAAATTTGGGAGCGAGTGTACTCGGGTTTGTAGCATATACCCACTTCTCAAATCCAAAGTTTTTTGGATATGCAAAGTTTACTAATGGAGACATCACCCTATGCTTAGTTCTCAAAACCCGGCCTTGCCGTATATATAGTTTTCAAAACCAAGCTTTGTCATACACATATTTCCCAAAACCCGGCTTTGTCATACACATAGTTCCCAAAACTTGGCTTTGCCTTATAAATAGTTCCAAAAACCCTGCTTTACCATATACAGTTCCAAAAACCCTGTTTTGCTATATACATAGTTCCTAAAACTTAGCTTTGCCATATACATAGCTCCCAAAACTCGTCTTTGCCATATACATAGCTCCCAAAACTCGGCTTTGCCATATACATAACTCCCCAAACCCTGCTTTGCCATATACATAAATCCCAAAACCTGGCTTTACCATATACATAGTTCCGAAAACCCTGCTTTGCCATATACATAGCTCCCAAAACCTTGCTTTGCCATATACATAGCTCCCAAAACCTTGCTTTGCCATATGCATAGTTCCCGAAACTCAGCTTTGCCATACACATAGCTCCCAAAACTCGGCTTTGCCATATACATAAATCCCAAAACCTGGCTTTACCATATACATAGTTCCGAAAACCCTGCTTTGCCATATACATAGCTCCCAAAACCTTGCTTTGCCATATACATAGCTCCCAAAACCTTGCTTCGCCATATGCATAGTTCCCGAAACTCGGCTTTGCCATACACATAGCTCCCAAAACCTTGCTTGGCTATATACATAAATCCCCAAACTCGGCTTTGCCATATACATTGTTCCCAAAACCTAGTTTTGCTATATACATAGTTCTCAAAATCCATTCTCATCGTATGCATAGTTCCAAAAATCCAGCCTAACCGTATACATTGATCCTAAAACCAAGCCTTACCATATACGTAGTTCCCCAAAACCCAGCTTTGCTGTATATATTATTTTCAAAACCCTGCCTTACCGTATACATAGCTCTCAAAATCTATTTCTATCACAGATAATAACCTATGATTACAAGTGGTGTCTTTCATGGTCACTGAACTGAGACCAATAAAAATCATCTGATAACTCTGCTTTCTCTCTGAAAAGGACTGAAGGGGATGATTATCCGGCTCAGTCTATAAGCAAGAGGCAGCGTTTTCCGCCATATTCAATGATTTTTCCCGGCAGTAACGGAGATAGCACTACAGTCTCAGTTTGATTCTCTGTGATTAATTAGAAAACGTAAACCAAAGCTGTCATTAAAATTGTCAACCTAGGTTCCTTCAGTTTGTTATATGGTCTGGGTGGCTATGTATGTATCATACATATATATAGACTGCATCAATGCAGGTACAGGGCTGAAAATTTGAACATTGACTCCTTGATAGGTTAGAAAGAGCATATTCTCGAAACTTCCTCCTCAATAGGCTTTTGATCGCAGGTTCAAAATTAAAGATAAGTTTATGCTAAATCAGTCCCTCATTTTGCATCTGGTTGCTTGTTTTTCGAAAATTCAAACCTTTATAGTAATCACTGCCCAACAAAGAGCAATAAAAGTAACTTATTTTGTGATCTCCACTTTCTTCGTTTTTTTTAATTGATTGCCTCAAACACAGCCCGTTGCCAAATGATATTGATCACGTGACAGTTTCTCTATCGTGATTGACGAGACCAGTTCTGACAAATTCTCTCACCTTGTTGCGTGACAGAATGATATTCTCTAATCCCCTCTATCATCATCATCATCATCATCATCATTAGTCTTTTAATGTCTGTTGTTGGACATACACCTTCCCCAGAATTCGCCACACTTCTCTATCGTGGGCGTCGCAGAGCCAGTACTTTCTGAATTTGTTTAGCTCGTCTCCCCATCTAATATTCTGCCGGCATCGGTTGCACAAGTGATCCCTGGGGATCCATGTTGTGAGTTGCGATGTCCATCGGTTGTCTGCAATTTTTGCTACGTGTCCAGCCCATTGCCATTTGAGTTTTTTTAATGGATATTATGATGTCTCGGACTCCTGTCTTCTCCTGGATGTACTGTGTTGTCTTGTGGTCTCTCCATGTGAGGTTGAGCATAACCCTTCCATGTGCATTTGAATGGTTCTCAATTTGCAGATCCGTCTTTTGGTTAGATTCCATCTTTCAGTGTAACTGTAAGTGACTATTAGGGGGAGCCATTGGTTGTACACCTTTCTTTTAAGGATTAATCGGATCTTCTTCTTTTCGGAGGTTGAGCTTGCTCTGCCAGAGGCTTGCCATCCTAGGGTGATTCTTCGCTTGATTTCTTCTTCTTTTGAGTTTCCAGATGCTCTACAGCAGCGTGTGATTGAGGATATTACAAACATGGATATCCCATGTATTTTAAGCCTACACACGAAAAAGTTCTTAGTAAGTACATCTACTGAACAGATAACACTGAAGTGATGGTGAAGTTAGTACTGATACTTTTGTTAAAACTTGTTATAAGGAATTGTTAATCACCACTTCAGTATTCAAATGAGACGCCTTATAGTAGAAGACATTCTGTCTCTCCAGTAAATCTAATACTGTTCAACAAACCATTTAATTAAATGCCAGTGATTCCCAACTTTTTACCCACGCACCCTTTCGCCATATTTCAGGATGTAATTTTTTCGAAGATTTCCAAAAAGGTGCTTCGCTATTTTCAGTGAAAAATATTTCATGCAGATAGTGTTAAGAAGAGATTTTGAAGTTGATCAACAAAGTCGTGTTATTTTTATTTATTTACTTTTTTTTTTAGATTCTACATGCATTTTAAGTAAGGCATATTTGAAGCAATAAGACAAATTTTCATCAATTATGTACCTCTCTTACAATCTTCCACAACAGTTATATGTCCAAGCTAGGCTTTTCATAGCAAAACATGTGTTTGTTTCAACATCATGGGAATTTGACGTGTTGACGTGACATCACTGATTTCAAACCCCCAAACCGTACACTTACAAACAAAACCCAGGAAGTTATTTCATACAGAATGATATCGATTCTAACATGAAAAGAATACCTCCCACCGTTTAGATTTAATCTAGACCCCAAGATTGATCGAAGTGTAAAAATTCAGATTACACCGTATTTAAAATCTGATTCAATCTAATCAAACAATAATGAGATGTAGACTTTGGGACCATCTCCTTCAAAGAATAGTGTCAGGAATATTGTTAACTTTTCGCTTTCGATTTGTATGTAGTTTTTTTGCCAAGATTCTATATTCCATCCTCTTGAGTTACTTGAATCAGGCAGTATTTGCAGAGGCTTCAAGTCGTAAATCGCCTTTGCACTCTGACTGAAATCTCACTATTCTCTGCTTTCAGTGTTATCGTTTTAAAACACGTGAGCAGGACCCACAAATGGTAGTGTGTATCAACAAGTCGTAAAGCCGAGAATCCATTTCCTATCTCCGTCACGTAACAACATTAAGAACATCTTTGATTTAATGGTGCACAAGGCGTCAGTCACAGGCGGAGTTACCTCCCTTACCGCTGCAATAAATGACACCCACGGCGCAATTAATACTTGCAGTGTGTTTTGCCATCGACAGCTATCAACATGGAGTCGCCACAAACAAGCCGCTTTCGATAGATACGACAGTCCCGTTTTGATTGCTGGACGACAGACTTTATTCGCTGGCTGAAGCAGAATATATACTGGACCCTAGACGTGGACAGTAATCTTGTCGAGACAATTTTCAATTTGCAATGAAGAATGTCACATCAAAATGGTTTTGTTATACGGGATTTGATAAACACATACACGAACTACCCAATAAAAGTTTTGTTTGTTTTTTTTGCAAAAACATTTAATCTAAATTGTAATGGTCGACTACAGAAGTTACACATCACTGCCAACGTCCTTCCGACTTAACTAAGCACCCTTTATAGTCATGTTTATTTTAATAAAAACTGTCAACCTAACCTGTCAGCAAATAAAAAGTCAACAGTTTTTTGGTTGGCTATACGTGTATGTATCACATGAAAAGGCTGCACTGATGTAGCTAGAGGGCTGGAAATTTAAACAGCACTCATTATGCCTACATAATACTCATTTTTTTGTTTGTTTGTTTTTTGTTTTGTTTTTTGTTTTGTTTTTTTTTGCTTTTGAAAATTGCTCCTCAAAAGAGTTTTAGTGAGGGGTCAATTTACATGAAGTTCATGCTAAATTGATTCCTTTTTGTGTCCACTTGTTTTTTCCAATTTTTGAGTGATCACTGCTCAAAAGAATGAGAAAGAAGAAACTTATTCGTTGATCACACGTCTCTCCAATTTTTTGATTAATCACCCCTAACACTCTTTTTGGTCAAAAGTCGTTGATCACACTGGCTTGTTTTTATTGGGTGACTAACCAGGCCTATCTATCCAATGTTTCCATAAGTGTGTATTTAATGTCCTTTTTAGCATCGGAAATAAGGAAAAATCATTTTGGGCCGAGCCAGGGGGGATGTGGTTGGCAGGGAAAGAGCAAGACTTTGTTTTTCGCCAACAACTCTTCGACCCGATGGCCAACATTGGTGCAATCGCCATTCTTTATGGTCTGTGAAACTAAACGTCTCATGTTCAAATCATCGGTTAAAATGTTTTATCAAGAACCATGGGCCTCACATGGAGAGACCGCAAGACAGCACAGTGCACCTGAGAAAAGATAAGAGTCAGGAACATCATAGAATCCATTAAAAATCTCGGATGGCGGTGGGCTGGCCATGTTGCAAGAATGGTGGATAACTGATGGACATCACGACTCACGACATGGATCCTCAGAGATCACATGCGCAACCGAGGCCGGCAGAATATTAGATGATAGGAAGTATGGCGAAACCTGGGGAAGGTGTACGTCCAACGACGGACGTTAAAAGACTGATGATGAGGTTGGTCTGGTTAGTCTCTCAATAGAAACCATCAAATTGCAAGCAGGCTGTATCGAGTACGATCAATTGAAAATTAGGAAGAAGGTGATCAATGGATAAGTTACTCCTATCGCCTTTTGTTGGAAAGAGATCACTGAAAATATCTGTTTCTTCGAAAAACAAAAAACAAATAAGTATTGTGAATGCTTCTGGGCACAACCTAGGGGATCAATTTAGCATACATTTACATTCCAGATTGAACTGCTCACGATAAAAAAAACAGAAGAACGTTCTTTTACGATGAACTAAATAAGTAAATTTTGAAAATATCAGCCATCCAGCCTGTGCACGTGATACATGCACGCATTCACATATACACACACAACCAGTCAGCTGGACCAACTTGAAAACTGAAGAAACCTATGTGAACAGTTTTGGTGAGAGTTCTGGTTGACGGCTTCTAATATTCCTACTTCTTCGACAGTCAGAGGCCGATGAGCAGGAATAATTCTTTTTTCATCAAATCATTTACTAACTTCCTCCCTAAAAGTTGGAGTGGCCCGACAAGGAGCCAAGCCTGGCCCTAAATCTCTTGCTCGATCGCTGTTACACAACCTTGTACGTTAGAGGGCTGCATTTGACATATAAAACCAGTGATTGTGACTCTGTTTCATGATAGGCTTCTGGGAATATAGGGATATTATATCGCTTAGTTGAGGACCATTAACCACTCCTCAAGATGTCCCAATGTCAACCATTTGAAACATCCTTCATTATTTGTAGCTTTTATTACTGGGTAATCCAATAAATTCAAGGTTTCATGTTTAAGAAGTGTCCCGCACAGGGATCATAACCCTTGATTCCTCTTATAGCCCGCTTTAGTGTAGCATAAGGATAACATTTAACTGCGTAATGATTATTAGAATGACAGTGTCAATGCTTTGAATTCTGGAACTTGAAAGCGTCACTCTGAATATGTATTTGACCTTTAGAAAGTTAGCAAAGGATAAACCTTGATATTCAAACCCAATTTCTGAAAGTTAAATAAATATAAACATTTGCTGTAGTGAGTATAGCTACTGAAGAACTGGTGAAATACTGACGATTTAGCGGAAGCAAGAATAACCGCTAACCGCTATGATTTATCACATGAATTCAGCTTTGTTGCAGGTTGTTTTTTTTTTTTTGCTCCCAAACCCCAAAACAGATGATCCCAATTATCCTGAAAAGAAGATGCAACCTCCTAATTGTCACTTATGGAGATGAAACATGGGACCTAACTAAGAGACAGACCTGCAAACGTGCGCATGAGAGAATCAAGCTCAACCTCACATGGAGAGATTTTAAAAAAAAAAACTGCACAGTAAAACAGGAAGAAAACGGGAGTCCGAGACATCATAGAATCTATCAAACAAACTTAAATGGCAATGGGCAGGCCATGTGACAAGTATGGTGGACAACCAATGGACACTACGATCCATTATATTGGTCCCCAGAGACCACGTGCAAAACCGAGGCCGACAGAACACAAGATGATGGGATGAACTACACGAATTTGTAAAAAACTGGCTCCTCAACACCCATGATAGAGAACTGTGGCGGATCCTGGGGAAAGTCTATATCAAACGATGGATGATACAAGACTTATAATGATGATGATGATGAGAGCCTAATTGGTAATTTGTTTTAGCTTGGACAGAGAGCTGTGAATAAAGGAATAAACTATTCTTTGATTTCATTCATCCATTCAATTGTTTATGTACATTTTGATCACCATCTGATACTTGCATGATGTACATTCTTGAAAAGCAGTACGTCTAAGCTAAAACATATTACAATTTCAGCTCTCATTGTCTCCCTTGTAGGGTTTAAAAGAAACGAACCAAAAGTAAATTTTTATGTTAAAAAGTAGCGGTTATCTTTGCTTACACTTGAGTTTTAGCGGCTAATCAGTTAAAACACTTTTTGTTAGCTGTGCCAACCACTGGACATTTGTGAGTCCGATATTGTTCTGCTTCCAACATTTATACGCCTCCATAGTGAATATTCCGTTCTCTGTTTTCATTCATGTGGGTGGAAAACTTAATTTCATTTGCCTGAAATAGATGTGAAGCCAGTCTACTGAATGAGAACATGAGATTAAGAGAAAATGTGAATGAGATAGAGGAAGGGAAAGAAAGGGGAAAAGAAGAAAGTAAGATAAGAAATAGAGGGGAGAGAGATTTATCTTCCGGTCACTTGTACGGGAAGAAATTATAGCAATATCTTGTTTTCGGCTTGCTTGGGTTTAGAGTATATTCCAACTAAAATTGCATTGAGTTGTCCAATATTTAAACATAGAAATGCTTTGTGGAGAATGAACTTGAGAAATCATTCGTATAATCCAATAATTTTCACAGGCTCTATGCTCATACGATAGAAACCTTCACGAAAATTCCCTCCAGAAAAAGCCCACAGTCATAAATGCAGACAAGGAAAAAGCTCTCAAGGAAAAAATGTCCACATGGGAAAGGCCCGTTATTTTTGTGGGGGCTTTTTTAAATGTACTTTTGTGAGGGTTATTTGTGTTGGATTCTTTCAGGTGGCCACTATCCCCAACAAGTTTGTAAGATATAGAAAGAAAACTCTTTTTATCCACGATATTGTACAGTTTGTTGAGAACTTGTTATCTCGTTGGGGGAGGTAGTGCCTGGGACTCAAAGACCTTGCGAATGGGGAGGGTAGGTGCAGAGATCTGGGTCCCAAAATATCTGAAAATCAAAATTATCTTTTAAAAAATGATGTACAAAATCCAAAAGATTATCTGAAAAATATGTTCAACTTGGGTAGGGGGGTCTGACAAAGCACTGCCACTGTTGTCACCCACAATTAGCTTCATTCTAATTTGATTGATTTGGTGGTTGGAATATTGATTTCAACGGAGGTATTTCGTGAAAAAGAAACTCACAACAGCAATAATAATCAGTGATACTAGTTTGTTAAGTGAAAATCACGGAGAGTGCACACCTCTGCCGATGTTGTACACGAACAAAATTGAAAATAGATTTCTGGATCCGCCCCAATTTTCAATCAATCTTCCCTTGGACGAAATTCCATTGAAATGGGGAACATCTGGGGATATCGTATTGGCATACACGAGAGGATACAGAAATGTATGAAAAGATCGGAAAGAATTCTATCAATCAAAAACAAATATCTGGATCCTCCCCAAATTTCAATCACTTATCCTCCATTCTATGCCTAATCTTTCCTCAAAGTTTCATCGGAATTTATCGAGAACTCTTAGAAATATTGCGTGAAAAGATGGAAATAGAGACAGGGTGCAATATATATATATATATATATATATATATATATATATATATATATATATATATATATATATATATATCCAACTTCGTTGGTAAAAGTAATTAGCATTCAGTAGCAGGCGGCTACGTTTTTGTATTTGGTGTATATAAATTGTGAAAGATGTTTTATCGCAATAGGTATTGATTATTACACTTTGTGCCTAAGAAAATAGAAAATAATCGATATTAACACAATGAACAAGTCTGGATTATTTACTTCATTTCCTTATTTTTTTGCTTTCGTTTTTTTTTTTTCAGGAAAATATTTCATACACATTGTGAACTTGTACTTATATATTTTTTCCTTTTCCTTTTTAGGTAAGTGTTGTATTTTCAAATGGACATGTGAAATTAAATGGAAGAATATATCTGAAAGACTACCAGGTGCTCGCATCAGTAAATATTTTCATAATTATTCATTCATTTATGTGTTTGTTTGTGTGGGGGGAGGGTTCTTGCATATGAAACTCGGTGCTTTTATATTTTTTGTAAAGATCTCAAATAACTTTTTGTCTGAAATAAAGGCTGGCCTTCTCATATTTCAAGCCATTACGTTGGCACTTATCGAAAAACATTACTTGTTCTTTTTTCAATGAACTACTTTTTCTGTCAAGTCGAAAAGGACTGTGAGTGAATAATACTTATACTAGTGGCCAAGACTCTGTTGCAAAATTTCAATATAAAGCCAAGATTTGACTTTGTTTCTTTACCGTAGCAAGAACAGCAGAAACAATCCCCGGGGGTGTAAATTGATATGTGAATCTAAAACCCCCTACCATGATTTTAACTCACAACCAACAAACCAAAGATGAATTGACAAGTTGAAAATTCATGATAAAAATAATCATAGGCTCATTTTAATTTAGTATATGGATCCATTTTTTACAAAATATTTATATTTATTAATTTTTTTATTATATATATATGTGTGTGTGTGTGTTTCAATTAGTCATAATACACGGACATTGTAACAGAGAAATAACGTGCTCTATATAATTGATGAATAAACTCTGATCGAATTCTAATTTACTCATCTCCTATGATTGTACGAAAACCGATGTATCCAACGTGATTTGAGCATAAACCCTCAGCCTCGATGGAAGGTCCCTTGATTTCAGTCGTTGTGTGGAGAGGTTTTGCTCACAATCTTCAAAGTTCCTGGTACGATATGCATATGATTTGAACGACGTCTTAACACTGGGTCACTGTATCTGATAGTTTCACATATACGATTAAGGTGTTTGATCTTAATTAGGCAGTAAGCTGGGTGTTCATTCATACAACGACACTGTATGCACTTGTATGGTAGCCATCTCTATAGTTTATTTTTCATATATGTATTTGAATGTCTACCTGATTGGCATTTGGGCCATAAGCGAAACAGTTTTGTTTGTCAGGAATGATTTGAAGCTAGCTTTTCTGTCACATTATATTTTCAGTCACCCTCAAAATAGGTAATTTGGTGGTTAAATGATACTATTCGAATCTAAAAGGTGAATTTTCAGATAAAGTGACAAAAATTCTTATCAGTCAACTTTCTTTGGATGAACAACTTTGCTGCAATTCTGAATTTTTTTTGCAAAGCATTCATTCGTAATCTTTTTGAAACGTTATTTTCTGCTCAACTTTCACTTTCACTTTCAACTTGCTTTTACACATTTTCTTTATTTTAGAGATCTAAGAGGAAAATAGACATTACTAGCATATCTCAATCTACATTAGAAACCATCAATCAGAAACTGTCAACATATTTGTATTCAGTTTTTAACCTAGACTGATTGGCTCTGTACGTTAGTATCACCTGTACAGACTGCGCCAATGAAACAAGAGAATGGAAGGTTTACTCCGTATTGTGTGAAAAAAATATTTTTGTCGTTTTTTCAAAATTCGACTTAAGATATACGTTTGGTGGGAGGTTCAATTTGAATGCGTCTTAATGCTGAACTGATCTCTCAGATTGTGTCCTACAGTATTAACTCTTTTTTAATTCAGACCTGCAAGAATAACTTATTCATTGATCACATTTATTTCAATCCTGAAATTGATCACCTCTATCACAGCATTCTACCAGAAGACGTTAGTGACATTGCAGTTTCTATTGCATGACTAACCTGACCAGTCTATTTTTTCCCTTTCATGACCCAAAAGATGGAAGGATCTGATTATTCAGTGATCTTCATCTTGGCTCATATCGTTAGCGGGTAAAATAAACACTAAATCAAAGATGTTGATCATGGAAGAGAGAGAAAATAGGATTTTTTGTACACTCATATGGACAAGTTTATATATATATATATATATATATATATATATATATATATATATATATATATATGTATGTATATTTTAAGTTCTAGTGTTCACGCATGCAAATATGTATGAATTGAATACATGTGCATATGCGTATACATATTCATATATATATATACATCCAAATACATATTCTCAGATGTCTATAGGAATACAAAGATATGTATGTGTAGTGAAATGAAATGATCTCCGAAAACCATATTTTGTACAAATCATTATTTTTGTTTATTTCAACGTTTTTCAAGTGTATTCTGGCTTTTTCAAGATAGTATTATTTATATAATACAGATTAATTTATATAATTCATACTTGCTTGAATGAACTCGAATGCATTGGTGGAAATTCGGAATAAACTGAATAAATTAAATTTGTACGAAACATGATCTTCTCAATTTGTCATCTTACTCGTAGTCAGATAAATCATAATCCACATTGATACACGGGTCATATATATCTATGTAAGTTGTTTTCAAGCGTTTTTGATGGTTTCCAGGTTTTGCAACGGAAGTAAGAATGGTACAGGGATCAATGGAAAGAGCAATAGTATTGATAACTTGAAGGCCATACGAAAACCATAGATTGGAGAGAGGATTATGGTGAAGGATATAGTAATTGTAATCAGTCAAAATAAAATGAGAGGGGCACAGTACATTTCTAGATGAATAGACAGTGGATAGAGCTGTAAGGTAACCGATTAGTACCTGTGGGGACAGTTAAGTCTAGCGGAAAAGACAATACACAAAATGAAGAGATGAGATATAAAAGTTTGCCAGTAAGATATGTCAGATATTAGCACAACCCTGCTGGTCATTGAAAGAGATGGGAAAGACCTTCGTTCAGCAGCGGACTTATAATGGCCGATAAAGATATCTACATGTTCTATTGTTGTAGTTTCAAATATCAATATAGATTTCGATGCATAGAAATAAGTATGCACAAACGTGTATTCAATTGATTTTGCATCTCTCTATGCATTAGAAAACATAACCGGATTGGATAAGATGTAGAATCCTGGACCCAAAGTTGATTTAAAGGCGCAAATCTTTCAAATACACCGTAGAATTTAATTCAACTTGATTTGATATAATCAAAAACGAGCACGAAATGTAGAATCCCATCCTCTATTGACGACATAAAATAATAGCTAGGTCTGAATTCTACATTTCTTCTCCGTTTTGATTAATTCAAATTAAATCTTAATCATGCCGTGTAATCTAAAAATTTGCATCAATTCGGGGTCTGGGCTCTAAATTTGTTCTTCAACATGTTTGTGCTTCACCAACCATGTCATAATCCATGCTGAATTCATAAAGTATTAATCAGGGGTTCTGCCTTCCTATCAGACTATACGTCTGCCATATCAACAATTAAATATTTCCTGTTGAATTTTATAAAATTTCAGCACAGGGCTTTTGTGGGCAGGACCAGAGTGCTTAGAAAATCAATATCCAAATTCTTTGTTTTAATCTGAACGTGAACACCACCCATGTGGGTCAGTAAGCAGGCCATAATATAGTTTTATTCATTTCAATACGTGTATGTGGGCAGGTACTTTTTATCCCCACCACTACCAGCCATTCCCTGACACCTTTTGATACTACTAGCTCTCTATCACAGACTCCCAGGCATTCTTTGCCATTCCTTGATAATACTAGTTCTTAATCATAAATAAAACTCCCTGCCGCTAGTAGCATTGAGAAGTGGAAGGGATTGTTTTACAGCGATATATTTCATTACGCATGGTAGGGACTGCTTTCTAGCTTGCGACCACTTGTGTGTGTGTGTGTGTGTGTGTGTGTGTGAAGAGGTACGGATATTTTTATTTCTATGCTGCAGTATACAGAAAACAGAACATGTACAATTATCAAGAAGCACAATGAACGCAGGAACAAACAAACAAAGAAAACTAAGTACATCTAATATATATATATATATATATATATATATATATATATATATATATATATTGAAATAGGCAACAATAGGATTGTTCATGGATTCAAAAAAAACTCATTAAGCAGGAGAAAATGTCGTGATGGCCATCAATTGAAACTCCAGGCGACCTATCTGGGCGGATGGGGGGTAAGCAGACCTCTGCAGTGAGGCACATCTGCTCCTGTTTGAGTGTCTAAAATATCATATAGTTGCAGACTATCTTAGTCATGATTCCCCTCCAAAGAGATGATGAAACTCTTTGGTCAGGTCTGGCATCTACCAACGACAGAATGTTCACGTATTTTTGTCTTACTACAGCCATACTGTCGGAATATTTTCCCAAGGGACGGACAACCCAATAGCCAGCTCAGGCATCCTCCCAGAAAAGAGCATTCCGGTCAGACATTTGACCTAGTAGTCGTGTTTGTATCTGTACCACCTTGAAGGACCATAGGATACAAACCATAGGTTAAAAGCGTAGGCTTGGCCCTAGGCAAGTTCCAAATGAAACTTTATTGCATGGGCTGGAGGGCAATAGTCATACACAAAGCCTTATCGTCTATGGTTCGATCACTGTGAAAAACGCTCTTAAATTCTCGCCGAACCACGCCATTTATTCATACGGAAGCATGCATACGTCTAAATATCTACCTTAATCTACCTTGCGCGAAATATCACATCTTTTTTTGCTCTTGAATCCCTTTAGATTACACCTCAATGTTTCGAGTTTAATCACTTTTTTTTATATCATCAAACGCAAAGTCCACTATTACTGAGGCTGAAAGCGTTTCCGATGCGTCATTCTTTATAGATTTGTAGGATTTTCTTTGTCACTGCAAACAGGCAAAGATATATTTATCGCAAAATGAAAAAATAGGGAAGACGAATGAAGAAAGCAACAAGATTGATTACTTTTTTCCTTGGATGACGGTAGGTATTTGAGTGTAAAGCAAAGTAATTTGTAAAATTCTAATATGCGAAAATCGTTTCGGAAGCTTGATTAAACTTAGGTTGTCGAGGTGAACTTAAAACTGTTTCTTTCGCTGTGGAATGGGAAAATGTTGAATCACCTGAAAGAAGAATAGATAGTACTTTTTAGGTTTACATGTTTGTGGGTTTTCTTCCTCTGCAATTACACACACACACACACGCATAGATAGAGAGAGAGAGAGAGATAGAAACTGAAGAATTAACAAACTTGATGGTACTATTGGAGGATTTATATATGTATAGATAATACGAAGGTTTTGTACGTGTAATAGCGTGATATAAAAGTATGTGTGTGTCATACATATGTATATGACACGTGTGTGTGTGTGTATATATATGTATATGTATATATATATATATTATATATGTGTGTATGTATGTATGTGTGTTCATATCTACATATGTATACATAAGCATATACACATATGCGTATATAAGTGTTTATACATTTATGCATATGATAATGAATTGTGTTATATTCTATGGAAACCCTTGAATGTACCATTTGGCCATTAGACAATGCAAACAGAATGACCAATTGATGAAAATGGGGTCGTTCCAGTAGTACAACCTGCCACCTGTATGGTAGCCGCCTAAACGTAGTATTACCCCCACAATTGATCGAAACAGCTGCCGATTATGGGAAGGCCGAAACACTGTCTCAACTTCAAATTCCCATCATATTTATTAGCAGTCGATATCTGCTCCATTTTGTCTCTATAAACACGATAATTTGTTATAAAAAAGGATTTATGATCTGACCAAATGATTATGAATTGCGTTATAGTATATAGAGATTCTTATCTGAAATGATCACCTGTTATTACACGGCAAATATACATTGGTATGAACTTGAGTGAACGTAAACGGTTTCGGTCTAGTTCGAACTCAGTCTCACCTATTTCATCGCTGGCAACGTCAACCATTATGTCACTTGCTCCTTCTACGTTGTGATGGACACATCCAGTGATGTAATTCCGTGGGATCGTGTGTGAACGATGTTCCTTTACATTATGTGGTAGAGGGAACAGTATTCACTCACTATGTATGTATTACTGAAATGCTCACTCTATTTATCTGATAGCATCCTCAGGATGGCCGAAACACTGAATTGTATTTACATATACTAGATCAACCTACCCCTAAAATGTGCTATTTTAAAAGAATGCAGAAACTTCTCAGCTGTAGAGACTTATTCCGTGATCTGGATCGCTTCACTTGCTAGAGAACACTGCCTATCATTTCCTCACTTCTTTTTTGCTTGGTGGAGGGCACAGGGCATTACATTACTCGTTACATCGCTTTTCATGTGGACCACCAACTAGATTATCATTATCAGCAACAGCAGCCTTTTAATGTTGGCCGTCAGACATAAATATTCTTCTAGATCCGCCAGACCTGTCCATCGTGGCTGCCGCAGAGCCAATACATCCGGCACTTGTCTGAATCGTCATGTTATCGTATTTTTGCCAAACACGATTTCGCATATAATCTCTGGGGATCCTCATCGTGAGTCGTGCACATCAGCAGTTGTTTGTCATTCTTGCAGCATGACCATTGAGTTTCATTGCCATTTGAGTTTTCTGGCAAACATTTTCTTTTATCTTGAGCTTCTGTTTTTTTATTCTCTAATATAATGTGCTGTCTTGTGATATCTCCATGGTATGTTAAATATGATCCTCTCCTGTGCACGTTGTAGGGTTCTTACTTCGAGAGCCAATATACTTGCAAATTGTCATTTTGGTGTATCGGTTCCCGGCCTCGATTCAGTCCAATTGTAGTTAAATGCAATTGAATCCCTCTAAAATTCGCTAAATGCAGTTAGAGCTGGCGGCCCTATGTTCCTTCATCTTTTTTTTTTTTTTTTTGGCACTAGTCACATAACTTTATGTATAGAACGGCTTGTACTTATCATGGGGTGAAATTAACTGATTCTATATGGCTTTCCCTTTTCTGCAACGATCGATATTACTACTGAGCTTTCCTCTGGATACCCTGGAGCGAACAAGTTCGAATCTGCAAGATGCCATAGTTAGCCAAGTAAGTAAACAGCTTGAAGCTAAATGACTAAATAGTTTAGAGCTGCGAGCATCGCGTGTCTTCGTTTGTACGAAACAATTCGACTGCGGCCGCTGACAACATTACCAGCATTGATCCCTGTTCCACCGGTGAAGTTTTGCCTCCTTCATGGCTTCCACTTCCCTACGGCATAGCAGTAAATCCACATAGGATAAAGCATCAACTCTAGAAATTGGAAGAGTCAATTAGCCGTACAGGTTTACACTTGTCGTTGAAAATTGACGGAAACATTCGGTTCATTTTGCAATTGAAATTACGTAAAAGCCCGGGATATAAAGAGAACACGTGAAGCTACCTCGATTGAGAAATTGTTGCAAAATTCAAATATCAATGTGCGCATAACTATATTTTCTTACAAATAACGAGAATAATGTAACTCTTAGATGATGATATGAAGCTGTTTGCCTTTGGATGACTTGAGGATGAACCAAGCAACCAACACACTTTTTTTTCGATGTTAGATTATTACGTTTTAATCCAGTGGTTTTGAATATCCACCTAATTGCAAATGGTTTTACTCTAGAACTAGGCAGATGCAATCTAATGGGTAAGCAGGAGAAAAAATAAACGTGTAGTTTACATTCTATTTACGGTGCGTAATTGCTGATACTCGTTATCAAGGTTTTTTAGAGAGGAAATCTCTTATTTCAAGATGAAACGATACGCTTTCAAGTCCTTTGTAAATACGTAAAGTACACCAGGGGGAAAAAATCTAACATGCATTGCATAGGATATGATTTGCATAAAGGAAAAAGAAAATACAAAGTAATAGCCGGGCTGGTGAGGTGCATCAACAATGCAAATAATGAGAAGGTGATGAACAATCCTAATCCTAAACAATGATGATAATAGCAAATAATTGCAAAACAGACCTGGAAGGCAGACCATAGATACGCAAGTTCTCTTCCTCACATCAAAAAAGGAGCTAGATGGAGCTAAATCGCTAAATGTTGTCTCGGTATGTCAGCGTACCAGTCATTCAATGACAGCAATGAGAAAACAAGCCGGACGATTAATGTGCAAACTCTCTACCTTTCTCAAAAAGGAGTTAAATCAAACCCCCATAGGGGCTGGAACAGCAATTTTTTTCGGTATGTCAGCCCTTCAGTCAGTCATCAAGTGACTGAAATTGCAAAACAAATCTATTAGTCAAACCATAGATACGTGAGTTTCATCCCTTGTACTGTAAAAGGAGCTACAATAGGTCTCAAAAGAGCTTAATCAGCAAGATTCCTCTCGGTATGTCAGTCCGGCTGTCAGTCACCCGGTGACAGCAATCAGTACTAGAGATGCTCGCGCATCCAAACAGTTTGCCAAAGACTCTCTAAAATATAAGGTGTCGCTCTTCACTGACAGGCAATCAAAAGATGTAATGAAGCAAGAGAGTATCACTTGTCGGAAGGTCAATCGTACTTTTAATCTCCATCTTCCCCTAACAATGAATTTGGAAAAAAGATTTACCTCACTTTGTCGCTATAGTGAGGGGTGACAGGAGTGGAGAATGGATTCGGCGAGCAGAGTTCAAACTTTGGCTGGGATAGTTTTTGCTCATTATCGTACACGAATGCCCTCGCAAATACACAAAACCATATCTCCCTCCAGGTTTTGGTGATTAAGTGTTGGGTGAAGTGAGTTGTGCCATTTGGAATTACTGTTATCTCAAAGTTTATATCACATGTCGGAAGCAGATTGAATCAGTAGTGATGTGATATTTGGATCTCAAACATGAATGTATTAGAATTACTGAATGTAGATATCGTTCGAAACAGCAATGATATTCAGTTCTCTCTTATAAATAAGAATTGTTGTTATTATTTTTCGTTGTTGTTGTTGACGATGTTACTACTGCTGCTGTACCGCTGACTCTTTTGCTGGCTTTCCAATCTGAACACAGAGGTGCAGCATCATCCACGCATAGTGCACGGAAGCTAGTGTCCCCAATTGCAAAAAAAAAAAAAATATTAATCTGGGAAAAAAAAAATTGCGAAGAAAAGTCCATCATCAGTCTCTTAAGCCCGTCGTTGTACAAAGACTTCCTCCATGATATGCCACAATTCTCTATCGTGGGCGTTGTGCAGCAAGTATTTTCTGAATTCGTCTAGCTCGTCTTTTTATCTAATATTCTGCCGGCCTCAGTTGCGCATGTGATCTCTGGGGATCCATGTTGTGAGTCGTGATTTCCATCGGTTGCCTGCCATTCTTGGAACATGGCCAGCCCATTGCCATTTGAGTTTTTAATGGATTCTATGATGTCCCTGACTCCTGTCTTCTCCCGGTGTATTGTGCTGTATTGTGGTCTCTCAATGTGATGTTCAGCATATTTTTTCCACGTGCTCGTTGCATGGTTCTCAATTAGTGAGTTTGTCTCTTGGTTAGATTCCATGTTTCAGCTCTATAGGATACATTGGCCGTATATCCTTCCTCTTAGGATTGATGGGATGTTCTTGTTATTGAATATTGAGCTTATTCTGCCAAAGCTTTGCTATCCTAGGGTGATTTTTGCTTGATTTCTTCTTCTTTCAAGTGTTTCATGGAGGTCTGTTGTCCTACGCAGATGTGGTCTAAAGTTCGTGAAAGTACATAATTATAATTATATAAGTGAAATTATATAATTATAATTACATCATTATAATTTCTTGAAATTAAATTCTACATAACTAGGATTCAATTCAATAGAATTTATTGCTTACCTTTACAATATTAACGATTTAAATTGGATGGTCTCTGTTTCAATTTCAGTCAAGGGGCTCAATGAAACCTTAATTCGGATCTGCCGCGCGCTATTCACATGTTTCTTTCTTCGGGCAGCGCTCTTTGCAGGTGCGGGGGTGTTTAGTTCTAAAGACTGCAGTGCATTGTCTGTGGGTTTGGCGCCGAGCTGCACGGTCGGAAGCCAGGATTTCGAGCTGATAGGGAAGCAGGGGGGGGGGATTGTACCTTGCACTGCTCGAGGGTGGCATTTGGGTGGAATACCGATAAATCATTGATAAATGAACAATTCTGCATTTCTATTTCTGATGTTCTATCTTGCATTTTCGAAGATAGGAATCCACAGCTGTCCAAAGATGCTGACGATAATATCTTGTTACGCAGAAGTAATTTGAAACAAGCTTGGCAGCACTACGGTCAAACTCCCCTGCTTCATTAGAACCAAAAACAGAATTCATTTCTGTGTACAATGTCATTCCAAAACTATGTACCCCATTTCAATTTGTTTATTCGTAATTCTTGTAAATGGCATTTGCAAACTTCAGCAAAACAAGTCGACCTAAGTCATTATTTTTTGCATACGTCACTGTTGATTGTGTATGACGTCTTTTAGTCTGTGATTGATGTTACATACGAAAACTGATGTCAAACTTCAATAATAGGACATTATTATTAATTTAGATTATTTTTTTCTTCATCTTAATTTCTAATTCTTATTTATCACAACTTTTAATTGAACCGTAATCCTACGGCAACGATTAATCAGTGTTATCCGAAAGTAAAGAGCAAGACCTCGGTGAGGAACGAACTCACACACCCTGGTCATAGGAAGTTCGGTATAAGCATGGCCGCTTGTAACCCTTCAGCCAAGGGAACGGGGACATTCAGTCACTCTCCCAAGAGGATGTGAGTTCGATTGTCACCGTGAGCTTGTTTTTTATTTTCCAATTACGCTGTTCAATTTTTGCATTACTTTGAATTCAAAATATCATTGCATAGGTAATAGAATGTTGAAAGTTAGCCTGTTCATCTATATCACTAATTATGCTTGATAAGATTGTTTTTACACGACGAAATAACACGTAATATTCCGTCGATGGAACAGTTAACATTTGTTATACATTTTAAAAATCTAGACCAAATTCTGATTTAAGCAGGCAACGGTACTTTAGAAGTAATCATTAGAAGTTAGAATATAGTAAATATTCAAAGTGTACAGATGCAATGCTTAGATTCAAAATTAGAAAACAATGACTGAACAGGAATATCTACAACAAGAATATCTTGCAATCGTTATCAGCTTATTAGCGTCTATTATTGTTGATAAACCTTCCCCAGAATTTGCCAGACCCCTCCAACATGGGCGTTGTAGAGGAAATTTTTACCCACCATCTTATAACTTAGCTGGCCACTGTTTCGAATATGATCTCCAGGGATCCACGAGTCGTGATGTCCATCGGTAGTCTGACATTCTTACGACATGACGATCCATTTGAGTTTTTATAATGGATCATATGATCGAAAAGTTGGGCCTACAACCGATGCATGCCCCCACCCCGATAGTCACCCATATTAAAACATGGGACCTAACTAAATAATGGACACTAAAAATCTAGACGAGACGATGTGCACATTAGGGATTCATGCTCGACATCAGATGGAATTATCACAAAACAGCACAGTATATCGTGAAAGAAATATTTCAACTCTGGTAGTTTTATAAGTGGGACAAGTTATACATTCAAAGCTGCCTGAAAAACTGCACACCCGAATGGGGGAGCGTAGAGCTCCCTGCTGTCAAGAAGAGGGTTGGTATTTGAAGTTTCTTCCTACCAAAATGTTCTTAAATTCAATCAGTTTCAGATATGTCTTCCAGCCCTATGGAATAACTGTTTGGATATATAATGGCTATTTTCTTTGTTAGTGAATTGTTCAAACAGAGAATTATAGTTGTACACAGATAGTCAAGGAATGTTGCTTCCTCTTCCTAAAAAGTAAGGTAAGGCTGTTTCCATGCTTTACCAAATCACTACAGCACTGCCCCCGAATTCGCCAGTTTTAGAATAATTCCTTGTTGTCTTTACTCAAGCTTCTTTTGCACGTTTGATGAGGTGTCAATGTGCAATGAGATAGATTGTAGGAAAGATTTCGGTGGGAACACTTTGGATGCCGGTTCTCGCTGCTATCCACAAATAGAGAGTTCCTGTGGAAAGGAAAACTTCTGTAGGCTTAATGGCATAAAGCGAAGACGCACTAGCTATCAATTTATGTAAGAAAAATATCTTAGCGTTCTTAGACCTCAAAATTAGTCATGATTGTATCTTAGGATGCGTTGTGTCATGTGAAATTAATTCATTGAGGCGCCAATGTGGCAAAATGATTATATGCAAGATACATTTCTATTCGATAGATCATTTACATCTGAAACATTTGCCATATCATCATTTAAACAATCAGAAAAACGTGTCCTAATCTACTTCATATATGTATTTTAGAACCAGACGGAAAAATGTAAGGGAAAAAATAATTAGCAAAGAATGAGGACACCAGTGTCTTGTTTTGAGTTAATTTTGTTATTTTGCCAGCCTTTTTTTTTGTTGTTGTTTTTACTGTCTCGATTGCAAACAATTACAGAGGACAAAGTAGTCTCTCTTACTATATACCAACCTTTCTTTTTATTCTATTCCTAGAAAAAGCTCTGGCAGAAGCTGCAGGAAATGTAGTACATAACAGATTAGTGTGACTTCTCATAAATATAGATTATGCCATCATCAATCACACTATACAGCATGAGGTAAACACTCGTTTGTCAAAGTGAAAAAAATTACTAACCAGGGTGTAAAAACGTTCGTTATGCAAAACCTTTCGTTTGACATGCAAATTTAGAAAGAAAGCAATTTTTTCTGCTCGAAATGAGACCTACGGAGGCATCACCAAGTAGCGGAAATAAAAATTAAAGCAGGTGATATGACCTACCTGTGCGATTAACTAGCCCTGATCTCTCCAATATTGTACTCTCCTGGCTTGTTGTTCAAAGTGTATAGTGACAATTTAGACTTAGATCTTGCAGCGATAAGCTGTCTATTGTTTTAATACACTGACTTCTGCACCACTGTTGTAGAATTTATCACGAACTAAAAAATAACTACCGAAACATTTTATTAATGAAATTATTAGATCAAGTGCTTCTAATTCAGTGTGTCAAAATAAATTTTATCTAATAGGAAGTACTTAATCGGTTACATGCTTGATTAAGAATGTTGCATTATTTATCATTGGAGACGTTTTCGTATTGATATCAATATTTTTTCTACTCTTCTATCAGAAATGCAAGCCGTTCATTGTTATTTTGAGGCAATAGTGGGTCTCTTTCAGGGGCTTAGCTTTGGGATCTTTGGGTGCTTGGCAGTGGGTGATTTAAAATTCTCCCCAAGACAACCAATGGAGGTTTAGGGCACGCTTGATGCTCTATGAATAGTAGTTCTCCGTTTGAATTTTAACTGAAATTCGTAAACAACAAATCTCACTAAATGTTTTTCTCTCTTCCCACAAGCCCAGCCCAGAAATTTGTAGCTACATCACTGCTTTTAATAATTTTCGTCTTATATCTGCGACTAACCCACAGGCCCCAAATAATACATGTGTAAACTCTCAAGGATTCGCAGTCCAAAGAATACCAACCACTGCTCGAAATATTAGGAAAGGGTTACTCATCGAGGAGCAATCACCCCAAAGTCCAAAATCTCAAGCTTCACCCCTCCTTTTTTATTTTTCGTCAATTTAGATATACTCCTTGAAGTCACCTACCCTGCACATGAATCCATATCTTATAATTTGAAGTCAATGTATATAAACCTAATTCATTGATAGAAAAATTATTGTTTTGCAAATCACTATAAATACTCTTTGTTACTCAGCTAATATGAAGGAATCACAAGCTATTTATCAAAATATCTGGACTGAAATAGGTGTACGAAGATTCTGTTGCACTGGTCCCTAAAACAGGGGTGCTTTGAATATTACCATTCAAAGCACTGGCATCAACAAGGACTCGAACACCAACCACTGAAAATTTAAGAAAATATGCAACTCCCTTTACCCAACAAGCAGCCTGATTATGGGGACATAATGATGATGGAAAAAAAATAAATAGTCAAGTCTTATGCAAGACATTGAACAACTGAAACTATCAGAGATGGTGAACGGTTTAATTTTTTTTTATAACTGCATATGATCTTTCGTTTATGTTTTTTTTGTTCCAGCGCTGCTGTTCATAGTGTTTTGCCCCTGTTTGGGGGTCTTATTTTGTCGGGTTCATACATTATCTTATTTTGACGTGTTTATAAATGTTGTAAATAGAATTTATTTCAACCATATCGATTCTTCGATTGAATTCTTTTTTACATGAATTCAAATGTTGGCGCTACGGTTGTACCATTATTGACAGTGATGGTGAGTTTAATGGCAAACCTAGCTCCCAATTCACGATTGAAAAGCTGCATACTTTGTGCTCAATCTACCTGCCCCCCTCTTTCCCCCCTTTTTTTTTTAATATCATTATATGTATGGGGATTCAAACCCGAAATCTCGACTCCAAATCGAATCAGATCAGATGCATACATTTTGATATTACACCGTAATCAAAATTTAATTCAATCGATAAGGGTTTTTTTTTTCAAATTCTGTGATACCATTCCTTCAAAGGATTATTCCAGCACATAAACGGGTCTGAATTCCACGTTTCATTCTTGTTACGATTGAATTTAGAAATAAATTTTGGAACCCGTGCAATCTGATAGTTAGCGATCCAACCATGTTTAGGGGTCTGGATTCTATGTTTCATCCAATTTGATATACAATGTAAACATGTATGTTCGTGTTTTTATATGATATTACTAATCGTTGATACAACATGAATAAAACTTCATATATATCTAATTTCATACACGTTTTCTTGACGCTGCTACGTAAAATATTCCTATTTTCTCTCTTAGATGCCGCGATGGAAACGTTTTTTGCATGTACTTGTAGATGTATGTATCTAAGTGTATTTTTTCACATTAAAACAAGCTTTTAACAGAGGCCCATTTGGGGGAAATAAAGAGCGCGAAGCATTTTTGATCTATTTCAAAGGCTCGAATTATTTCTTGCTGCCGATGGAGAGCCTGTAGATAACAGGGTGGTTGTGTCAAATCTAATATTATGCATATCATATTTTTTTCTCGTTGCGGTTTTTACATCAATGATTTTTCGAAAGTAGAAGAGCCACAATCAGTACAGCTTACAGAAAAAACACTTAAAAAAAAATACTTTGTGACCCAGCATTACTTGGGTTATCATGCCCTTGTTGATTTGTTTATTGTCAAACTCACGTCTAAGTTTTACTCAACTTTGTTTTCCCACCGTAAAAACATGAAGAAGAAGAATAATAGAAAAAAGAACAACCAATCCTTACCTCGATGTGGGTATTAAACTCTTAGCTGCTTTTCTATCCCTTAAGCTGACCAAAACCAATTTATAAAATCGTGATTAGAAACTACGATCAAGTGATCGGCAGGCGGTCTGTTACGAACTGAACTAAACTGACGAGTTTTCTATACCTATGAATTTATCTAATTTACAATACCTAATTTACAGCAAATCATCTTCAGTTGGAACAGAAGCAGTAATTTAATTTGACCTTGCAGCAACCCGGTTCATCTCCTGAGGTGTTCAATTACCTGTCGGAGGGGATTTCAGAAGAGACTGGCCTCGAAATATCATGACTGTGAGTTTGTTCAAATTCGCAAAACCTTCACAACAAGCCTACACACATCGATGATATTCAAACAATCTGGTACCAGTGGAGGTTCTACCCATTCATACATATAGAGAAGGGAGGTGGGAAAACGAGAAATAATGAGAGAGTTTGAGCAGTCAGTCTTTGACAGCCATCGGTACTAGAGATGCTTGCGCACCTAAAGGTCTTCTCCAGTCAAACTTCTCATGTTTCGTTTGTGTCTCTTAACCAGGTGGACATATATCATATTCACAGAGAGGGACATCAAATATTTAACATAGAAAACGGTGTTTTCCAAGTAGCTAGGATCAAATGCGACAACGATATCCCGAGACAATAATGCAAGCTATTCGAAATCTTCTCTGTGGAGCAATGGTTAGCAAGCTAGTCACGTACACCATCACTACTATGTTGAGTTTGATACTCATGGGGTTCTGCATATATATGACTCTTGTTGCAATCAAATAGACAAAAATTGAAACCGAAAATGCAGAACCAGAATGAACAGACCACTACATCTACCTAGAATAACAAATTGCAATGAAATCCTCAAAATAAGAAGAAATCAAGCAAAGAACCGCACTAGAGTTGTAAGCGTTCAGTGGAGCAAGATCAGCCTTCAAGAACACGAAAATCTTGCTAGTGCTAATAAAAGAAAGTATAAAAAACTGATGCATCCTTGGAGAGTCACCTATGGAGCTGGAATATCGAACCTAACAAAAAAGATTGACCGGCAAACTGTAAATCATGCAACATGCACAGGAGAGAATAATGCTCAACATAAAATGAGGAGATCACAAAACAGCACAAAGTATCTGAGGAAAAACAGGAGTCTGAGATATCATGGAATCCATTAGAAAACCCGGAATGCAATCAACTGAAGGGGTACCCCTATCCTAATCCTGCCGCTTTGAGCGTACTCATTTAGCTGATGAGCGGACAGAGAATGTCCCACAAAAGAGTTTTCCATACTCTTTGCTCATACTGAGAATCGAACCCAGGACCTTCTTTGTATGAGGTCAGACGTGCTAGCCATTTCAAAAGCCGAGAAGGGGGCGTTGCCAAATTTAATCAATTATTAGTTCCCTCACATCATCTTTCAGTCTGTATATTGTCATTAATAGATAATCTGAGACACACGTCGCCCAACATTGACCGTGGGTAAATTGGCTTTTAGCTGCTGTGCCTGGTCGCTTCATATAGACGAAGTATCGTGTCCAAGCTTATCATCCCTCCCTCAACCATGCTGAAGGCTTCCAAAGGAAAGAAATGTTCAATAGGAAGTCTGCAGGGGATACCGCTCCAACTTCTTACGGAATCTGATTATTCCAAAATTGTCATCCATCTACGTACTGACAAGGCTCGACATTACTCAATTTTCTATCGCAGTTTGGCAGTAATTTGGATTTAGATAAGGAAGGACACACTCGAAGATCCAGGATCACAGGACGCGGACAAATACATACAGAGAGGAGGAAACACACAATCGCACACACACACAGAGGTTACATTGAACACATTCACAAACATGGATACACGTATATATACATATATACATGTGTATGTGTGTGTGTGTTTGAGTGTGTTTGTGCATGTTTTTGTGTGTTTGTGCTATTGTGATCTTAGTATTTTTTTTGGTGATGAGACTGTTGTAGTGACAAATGAGGAATCTATGAAATTTCCAGGGTTCGGAAGATCACAAAGATTTCTTCTATATAGTGATTCGAACCTAAAAGTTCTCTTCTTCTTATCCGTGATTATTTCAATTTCAATTTATTGCTGATTAATCAATATCGTAGTCGCAGAACACAGAACTGATGAATATGAAATATACAACATGTACGTGATTTCAAAGATTATATATATATATATATATATATATATATATATATATATATATCATCCACAGACAGCTGTTTTGTTGTATTACAACTTTTCAATGTGGCTATAGACTATCCATTATCCCATCCTGTACCACGAAGCAGGATTGAAACTTCCACTTCAGACCAAGAGGCCGGTATTCTACCCCTTGGCCACAGAATTTAGGCTGAATTTAAGCGATATATGTATTTAGTTCCTTAAATTCCCCATCCACCAGAGTGCTCTATTCCTATGGAAGAGCATATATATGTAGTGTCTGTGTAGATCATGAAAAATTTTAAGTGGGCGATTAGGAAAATAATTTTGTATTTTCTTCTTGATTTTAAAAAAGCCACACGGGGTCCAGTATACACCTGACCGCTTTTACCTATTATTTTCGCGTCCTTCAGGCTGAATGCTTCAAAATGTGAAGTGACCAGGCGTAAACTCAACCTCCACTGGATACAGAGTGTCTCTCACCGAAGACTTGCTCTCTTTTTTCCCATTGCACTCTTTGATCATTGCCGTGAAATTACGGTCCGATTTAAAGTTGTGGTAAAAAGCAACTGAGAATTAGAATGTACGTATAGTGCTAGTTTATATATATATATATATATATATATATATATATATATATATATATATATATATCAATGCAATAAAATTTCCTTACATGGACATCACACTTCCACATATACTCATATGGCAATTAAAAAACGTATGAGGTCGATATGCAGCAGTGATTGGGTTCCTTGCTGCTCTGATAATTTTTATTTCCTGCCTGTGAGTATGAATATCCGTGCTTGAGCTGTTTTACCCATCATCATTAATTTACAGGCTATATATATATATATATATATATATATATATATATATATATGTATATTGTGATAAGCACTGCAGTAAATACTCAGGAAATTTAATAAAGAAGATCAAAGGGATTGTGATAATATCTGAGAATTAATAACAAAAATAATGTGAAAAATGAATTGTGCAGGAGAAAGCCGAAAACTGGGCTAAAACATACAAGCAAATGAACAATAATTAGACTCGACACGAAAAGAAGTTGCTGACACTCTGATAAAAAGAGGCCGACACCGATGATATAAGTTGAAAATGATAGAGTAGAAAAGATAATTCGGGATTATTTGAGGTTGTAAGTTGGGGCAATTGGTCAAAAACTGTGATTTGATCGACAATTGGAGTAAAAAGTACTGAATGTCATTAAACTCCTCGAGATTGATATCAGTGTTTTAATCCAGAACCTCAATTTTGCACCAATATGTTTAAAACCGAAGTGTTGTTTACATTTTTTTAATGAATAGAAATGAGAGAAAAAGAGACAAACATAAATCTTTCATTGTTGTCGAGGTTCAAAGAGTCACAACCGGGAACAAAAAAAAATACGGCCCATTGGTTTTCTTTCTTGTCAACCCAATGATTTAATTTTCTTGGCTTTATATAAACTCTTCCTCGCACTTATTTTGGAAAAAATAGAATAACAACATTCACCTATATTCCCACTCAAGCAAATCATGTTTGTAAGATTTTTTGAGGTGGTAGATAGTCTAAGGGTGGGCCAGAGACTGAAGAAAACTTGATTACATTTTAGATTGAATCGAGAATTTTTAAAGTCAATTTCACTACATAGTTGTTATATATATGCCAAGAAAAATCTAGAAAAGTTCTCAATGAATTTCAATTAGATTTTATGAAAGGGATTGGCTATGGGCCAAAAAGGAATTGATCGAATTGGATTTTTCTCACAATTGCCTCCCCTGAATCATACTCATGTATGAATATATTGATTGGTTTTGTTCAGCTGCGTTTGCAGAGGAATGCACAAACTGTATCCAGGACAGTTATATTCACATGAAATTGTTTCTCTATTTTTTTCATTTTTTTTTCTTCCAAATTGCAAAAGTACCTTGTTGTCCAATTGGAAATAAGTACAATTTAAATTATGACTGTTCTGATTGGAAAAGCTACGCATGAAGGGGGATATTTGAAATTATCTATACTTTTCAGAGATGATCGATAAGGAAATAACACTTATTACCGAGAACCAAAAAGTTATTTTTAGTTTCTTATGTTTTCCCCAATTACTTCGGCAAGTGTTTTTCTCAGGATTAATTTCCACGACAGCCAGCCTGTTTGTGCCCTTTCTAATATCCGCCTCAGTGTTGCTGTATAAATATTTGATACGTACACACAGAGAGATTAAGTCCAGACAAGATTGCTATGTTAGCCATTTTGATGGCCAAGTTTGTGAAATAAGGCTTTTTTGAAAAGCCTTCTGCCATTAACCTTTTGGTTTGGCTATATTTTTTCCACTCGTCTTTGAATTAAAAAAATGAAACTAAACCATATCTAACACTGTCTCTTTACTTAATCATTATTATTAGTAGTAGTAGTAGTTGTAGTATTAGTAGTATTTTGTTGTACATACATACCTGGGTTGGATTAGGGATCAGAGCTGCACTAAGAGATAGTTTTAAAAGTTTGAATACCTCTGCTTTGCGACTTTAGCGCATGGGATTGATTGACGCAAGTTGACTTTATTACAGTAGTATTTCTTATGAATTCCTTCTTTTTGGTGTATACTGGATTTTTGCAATGCTTCATAAAAAGTTGATTAACCCAAGAGGGACTAATTTGCGGATATATATTAATATCGACTTATAATGGAATATCATCATTTATGTTCATCACATACAATTTTCCATCGTCTTGATTTTTTAGTAACTTTTTCTTCATCCCAACTCATCTCAGATCGTTGATCTACAACATTGAGTAAAGGGTGCGAATTGGATGTTTAGAATAAGTGTTCGGGGTGACTTGAACTCATGCCTCTTTCGGTGTATGGGGTTGCTGGTTAAAAGAAGAAAAACAAGAGTCTTTACAGATAAATAGTTCATTATTTTATATGGTGGATAGGATACATTTTCATCAGCAAAATTCTTACCTTTCAGAAGAGGCGATAAATCCGAAAAGGGAACCAAGAAAATCACTCTCTTCATTATATATAGAAAGATTTGGGCGTTTGAACATTTGATTATTTTTTGGCTAGAAATGTCTCCAACTATTTGGCAACCCTTTCTTATAGGCTCTGATTGTGTATTCAAAGCAATCATGAACAAATCCTATTTTCATGTGGACTCGTATTTTTAATTTCCTGATTTTGCCTCCAAAGACCTACCATAGTTCATTGCAACAAACACTTAGCCGTTGATAATGAAATGTGAGCACTTTACTAGGATGCATCAATAAGTCAGTAGTCCAACTAAATATTTCAATCAAAACAAAAAAGACACAGATTCTGTTCGAAATCTGCGACGTTTTTAACATAATTTTTAATAGCATTTGGCAACATTATTTTGATCATAGAACTAATCTTCCATTTGATTCTAAATGATTCAAAAAGAATATCATCGAGCTGTTAAGTGATTGAAAAAAAAACTCCCCGAAAATGGGAAGCAACTGGTTTTCCCAAAGCTTGCAACTTTTTTGTTTGTTTTCCAGAAGTGCTCAACTGTTTGTGCTCACTGTAAGTTTTTGATTATTATTCCACGCCCACAATATGAGATGTCGAAAAATGTTTCAGCTTCTTTAATTATGAACACTTTTTCTTACATCACATAATTTCATTTCAAGAATTGATAAAAAAAAATATATCATATGATGTGGTTTGATATGAAAAAGGAAACCAAATCTCTTCTTTCGTTCACTCTCTCTATCCTTCCTTTATTATGGACGTTACAAACCTAACCAAATTTGGTCCGAGAGAAAACTTTATTGGCATTCATTGAATAGTCGACTTTCGTTACAGTTGGAAAAAATCCGATGAAAAGTCTGTGTTTCAGATTGATCGCTTATTTCTGTATTAATATGCGAGCAATATTTTATCTTGATATATATTGAAATTCTCATGCGTATCATTTTTCATTCCTTCTCAGTGATGCAACTTTCGAAAATTTAGCTTATGATTCATCGAAAAGCGGAGAAGACCTGGCAGCAGCCTAAATTTGATGCAACAAGATAAAAAAAAATGGACGATAATTTTAGAATTAAGAACTAGTCTGGTTAATCACTCAGTCGAAGCAGTCAAGTGACTAACGTCTTCTGGTAGGATGTTGCGTTTAGCTTGATCAATAGAAATAATTCAAAAAGGGGTGATCAATGAAAAATTTATTTCTCTCGTCTTTTGTTAGGTGACTGAGAAGTTCGGATTGTCAAAAAAACAATCGAGCGTGGAGGACCAATTTAAAATCCACTTGCATTGTAGATTGAGTCTCTTAACGTCCGTCGTTGGGCACAGACCTTCATTAAAATTCACCAAACTTCTCTATCGTGGGCGTTGCGCAGCCAGTATTTTCTGAATTTGTCTCGCTCGTCTCTCCATCTTACACTCTACCGGCCTCGGTTTCACATGTGATCTCTGGAGATCCATGTCGTCAGTCGCGATGTCCATCGGTTGTCTGCCATTCTTACAACATGGCCAGCCTAAATTGATGTTCCCATTGCACTTGACACATGCATACATGAGTGTCTTCGTAGAAGCCAGGCAGAACCATTCGAAAACTGAAGAAACCTATGTTGACAGTTTTAGTTGATCAAATCTAATATGGACTACTATTATTAGTCGTAAAGTGATACTTCAATCTGCTCCATCCCTATCATCACCTGTAGTAGATTTTTACCACTTGATGTTGAACATAGACCTTTGTCACGATTCTTCAGACCTCTCTATCATGGGCATCGTGCAGAGAGTACTTTCTGAATTTGTCTTGTTCGTTACACTACCTCACTTTTCTCAGCCTCAATTTCGCTCAAAACTTCTGGAGATTCATGTTAGAAGTAGTGATGTCCAATCATTGTCTGACACTCTTGTAGAATGTTCAGCCCGTTGCCATTTGAGTTATTTAATTGTGTCAATGACATCTGGAGCTCCAGTCTTCTCTCAAATATACTGTGTTTTCTTATGATTTTTCAATGAATTCATTGCATAGGTTTCAGTTTGAGGGTCAATCTTTTTGTTAGGTTTCATGTTTCAGCTCCGTAGGTGACTATCAGGAGAATCATCCTTTAGTCTCAACATCAAAAAGTAATCTCCAGTATATTAGACGATCAAGACTAACACCTGCATCATGACAGTATCTCTTTCATCTTCGGTTGATCTTCAACGCAACTTTTCAGACAGCCATTTCTCAGTCATTACCAAAGAGCCCTCGTCGGAAATAACGAATTAGAGTCTGAATAGTTACAATAAGAAGCCACAGAAAAAAGTCTTGATGCTACAGGCTCAAACTCAATTCTCACCTCTCTTCTAACTTGACATGATTACTGCAACCTCTGTATCGTATATATGGTGAACGAATGAAAAAAATTATTAAAAACAATTATTTGGTAAGAATGCATTAACTTATTAAAATGAATAAGCTCTAGCATACTTCTAACAAGAATTTCCATAAAATTGTCACGACTAATCAGTATAGCTAAGTCGATAACAGCCATCTGCTGATCAATTGCTTGTGATTTCAAATCAGGGTAGGGAAATGCTCGTTTTATAAATTTATTTATTTATTAAATTTGATGCAAATTGATCTTGTCATCACGATTAAAAAAAACTCAACATTTTGACAATAAAGTAAATCCTTGTCAAAAGTGAATAACAATTGAAAATGTTTTATCGAATTCGAAATGATATTACAACTGATAATGTTACTAGTGTAAGTAAGAACAATTGACTACATCCTGGCGGACAAGAGCGACATCGTTAGAGATATGTAGGTCCTAAATCAAGTCAATGAAGTGACCACAGAATGATACGAGGCAAAGTTGAAATTAACCCCAAGATAGAACACAGGAAAATGTTCGACACCTAATTGTCACGACTCACTGTTCAAAAAGGACTTGCTAGACTATTCAGAACAGAACAAATACAAACTCCTCATCGAACCGGAAAAGAATCTTAACGAGCTAAGCAACAATATGACAATTCGAGGATTTACTTAGCTGGAAGTGAAGCGAACCATCAAACAACAGGAAGGCTCTTGGACCCGATAACATCACTATGGACCTACACAAAAAGCTGAAAAAGTCATCTCTAGAAAACTAGCCATTGTCTTCAAATTATGCCCAAGATAGAGTTAAGTCCTAAAATAGTGGAACACCACGCCAATAAACCTATCGAACTGCATCTCTAAAGTGTTCAGCAAAGAGATCACCAATCGAATCAACGAAACACTAGATGAAAACCTTCCTCAGGAACAAGCTGGCTTCTGAATAATCTACTCTGCCATTGACCATCTCCATTCAGTAAACCACTCGAAAAAGAAAGCAGGGGAATATAAAATGCCACTAGTTTTAGCATTTGTGTACTTTGAAAAAGTCTCCAATTAAGTGGATATCCCTAAAGTCAAAGACACAATACAAAAAGGTGTAGACCCAGGATATGTGAGAGTACTGCAGCATATCTACCGACACAGCAATTCCTTCATCAAATTATATCAAGACTGAGAAAAAACGCCTTTTCAACTAAAAAACTGACTCAAGCTCACCCAAACTTTTCACAATCTGCCTTTAGATGATCTTCCAAAACTCAGAATTAGAACACAAAGGAATCAAGATAGACAGAGAATACCTAAGTAACCTCAGATTTGCTGATGTTATCGTCTGCTTTGCTGAGAACCTTCAGGATCTCCAAATAATGTTTAACGAACGAACTAAATAAAGGAAGCAAGAGATCTGGCCTCTACACGGAATTCAGCAAAACCAACATGTTGGAGGCAAAGACACAAGGATCGAAATCAGAAATGCAGAGCTTGGGAGAGTAGACAACTACATATACCTAAGACAACGAGTTTCTCTGAAGTTGTCAAAAGAGAAAGAAATCAAACAGATATTCACACTAGGTAGGCAAGCTTTTGGTAACGCAAGCTCGACTTTTAAGAACAATAAAACCCAGTAGTCTAAAAAAAAGATGGGTATACAACCAATGTATTCAACCAATGGTCACATATGGAGCTGAAAAATGAAACCCTACCAAAAGATTGACCTTCAAAGTGAGAAAAATGCAACGTGCACATGAGACGATAATGTTTGGTGTTTCATGGAGAGATCATAAGACAGCACGGTATATTACAGGAAAGACAGGAGTCCGAAACATCATAGAAACTGTTAGAAAACTCAAATGGTAATGGGCTGGAAATGTTACAAGAATGGTAAATAACTGCTGGACATCACGACTCACAACATGGATTTCCAGGGATCAGGTGCAAGGCTGTGGCCGACAGAAAGTGAGATGGCGTAACCAGCTAGATAAATGTAAAAAGTACTGGCCCGCTGATGCCCAGCGATGATAGGAAGGCTAGGCAAGCCTTGGTGAAGGTCTAGATCTACCGACAGACGCTAACAGACTGATCATGATGATGATATAAAAACAATGAGCATTAAATATGACTGAGCGATCACAGAGAAAAAAGTGAAATCATATAGTTAGATTCACGTCTATGAAACCGTTTTCTCGTATCGTGGAAGCTGAAGTAGCTTTTTGTTATTGTTGTTATCGCAAACGTTGCGATGAATTGCAACTGAAAGTTACGATGAAGGCAAAAGCTGGTTGAAATTAATGATAGTTTTGAAATACTCCATCCAACGATAAGTACGGGAAAATATAAAAATATTGTATCATAAAAGAATACTTGTTCTTGATCATAAAAAACAAGTATGGAATATCGGTTGCAAGAAGTAAGGTTTAAAGCTTAAAATCAGCTTCTGTTAAACTGATGATAAGCTGTGGCTGAATGGTTGGATTCAGTCGGGCGTATACTAAATACACCCTCCATCTAGCTACAGAGATTGTGAGTTCGATTCTCACCATTGGCTTACTGTCCATTTTCAGATTGTCTAATTGTTGTTGTACGATTACAGTTCGATTCAAAATTGAGATCAAAAGTTAGGATGACGGTAAAAACTAGTCAAAATTGATAATAATATTACGACAGAATAGCTGTTGCACATTATTAAGATTCTCATGGCGAAAGAATTTTGAGTTTGAGTCTCATTGGAGCCTATTCATCATTTCTGATGGTTATTAATGATCGTAGAACGACGGTTTGAGTAGTTGCATTGAGAGCACTTGGAATTAAGATGGAAGAAATACGAATAAGAAGATTAATTATGGTTGACATCACTTCATGTACTTCATTGAAGGCATTTTAAAAGAATTACATTATGCTGGAAAATGAATGTTTGTTGTGCACGATATTTTTTTTATTATTATTAAGCTACGGACTTATTGATGTACTGCATGAATACATTTATTTTCTTTTTACTAGATTACAACATTGTTATATATCTGACCAATATTCGCATTTTTCTTTTTCGTGAATAAAGAACCAATACTATGGAGGAAAAAAAAAACTTGTGACTGTCTTTTTTTTTTTCAAAAGCCCATATCTCTTCAATAAGCTGATGTTTAATTCAATAATGCTTTGTTAGCTCAAAATCAAGTAGCCCATGGCTAATCGTGATGTATCATAAGATCAAATCGTATGACTCCGCCATTTGTGTTTTTTTAATGCATTTCGCCTATACTAAATCATATCACCAGACTTCCAAAGAAATACGGAGAAAAAATAAGTTATACAAAAGAAAAAAAAAGTGCAGGGAATATAGTGAGTTATATAAGCACATATTATAATTCGGATCTTTTTTGTTCACGATATTAAAAGGGCCTAGGAATATTTCCTTTTTTTTTTTTCCTCTCTCATTCACTCAAAGCTTATGAAGTTCTAGTGTTAGATATTGCAATGCTAGCCAGGGGAGTTAACTTTTCCAAGCAAGCTGATTTTTTTGTGTGTGTTCCTGTTAACTAGTTAAGTGAATAAAAAAAAATTCTAGCTGGCAACGAAGATTATGTAAATCACTTTTTCCCGTCTCTACACTTCGTCTTCATTATTCAAACTAGCTGAATACTCGTTCTACGAACCGGATATTCAACTAATATACACGGTAGGCGCGAATAAACTCCATTTTAGACATTTTAGCCAGCACAAAATCCTCTCTCTGTGAAAATGCGTGACGGAGGGGATGTACTGCACCAAACTACGAATTTTGGATCAACTGGAGGTGCTCATTTTGTTATTATATGGCTAAGAGACCGGACTTCTTGCAATGGTCTATAAGCCATACCAAAATTGGTGGACAACGCTGATGCCTTTTACGGTGCCAATAAAATAGCAGGCAGATTCTACCAATTATATGATCGAAGGTAGAGCTAGTTTGATTACAATCCACCTATGAACTATGGAATAATTATCAATGTCCAATAGGGAGTTGAAAAGTAACCGTTTTGATTACATATCTTTACGTTTGGACAATCATTTATTCATAGATATAGTACAAGAAGCTGTGCAGACATCAAATATAAGCAGTAGTTTTGTTTAAGATTCTTACCTTAAGTCTATTAGTAATAGGATTGGGGACCACTAACCTATAAGCATCGATCCAATGAAAAAGAAAATAATATAAAATTGCCGTTAATCACACATAGACATTGATCGACTGCCTCAAGTTGAATGAATAAAATAATGACTGCCAGTGAAATGAAAAGATTCATGTATAAATAATACATTTAAAATTACATAATTCCCACCGACAGCTCGGGTTTACAGTCGACTTAGTGACAAATGAGCTTGAAGAAACGTTACAACGCTACAACTACAATCGAAAACTGTACACTTTAGTTAGCTTGAGATCAGCAGGAGCTGTCATAGTTGACGATTAAAATTATTCAATGAATTATAGATGAATAGATTTCCTTTTGAAAGCCTATTTAGCTTCGCCCAGATCAGTAAGTTATGATTTTATTTAATATCTTCATTTAAGATGGATAGAATCCTATAAAAATTGGGCATTGTAAAATTATGGATATCAATAGAAATGCATTGGGTATGTAATGGATATAGTAAGATTGTGAAAATAGTGATTTCGTGAAATCACTGGGAATTTTGTGAAATCCCTGAACATTTTATCTTGCTAGTTTCACAACCACTGGAGTAATAGTCAACAAGCTTATAATGCTGACCAGTACTTCTGTAATTAGTAACTATGGCTCAGTGTTAAACGGAGCTTCACTCTGAATATTGAAGCAGATATTCACTAAATTTGGCTTAGGTTGAAACAAGGCCACAGTAGTAGGACGCCCAGTAAGGATAGAATGCATTACCGTAATAAAGATTAACTTCAAAGCTCATTAATCATTACTATATTCATTGAACAAAAATCATCTTGCATAGTTTGAAATATAAAATAAAAACAGGTCTGGTTGATTACTCAATAGAAATTTTCACGTGACCAGCCTCTCTTGGTAGCTTGTTGTGTTGGGGATGATTAATGAAAAAATGGAAAAAAGGTTGATCAATGGATAAATCAATCTATCACGTTTCGTTGGATGGTGACCCTCAAAAAGTCTGAATTGAAAAAAAACAAGTCTGAATGCTGTTACTGGACAGACAATAATGGATTGATTTAGCATAAATTTAAACTGTAAATTTAAAACCCATCAAAAACCTATTTTGTGGGGTAAATGAATATAAAACGTTTTTTTTCTAGACTCAGTAAGAAGTAAATGTTCCAATTTCCAGTCCTCAGATGTGGTTTGTACGCGCCATACATAAATATATAACCCACCAGTCGGCCAGACTAAACATATGCTGATGTTGACGTTTTCAAACACAACATATTTTGCTATGTATGTTTTTGAATTATGTATGAAACGTGAGGAGTAAAAAACGTTCATTGTATTCTGTATTCATCAGTGAATCTTATCTTCTTAAATGAAATGATTGTTCTTCCTTCTCCTCAAAACAAATGCAACATATTTCTATATCCATTGCTTTTATCTTTTGTTTTTATTCCTCTGTTTATCTCACATCTCCCCCCCCCCTCTCTCTCTCTCTCTCTCTCATACATATATATGTAAGCGAACTATGGGAAATGACACAATCTAAAGAGTAAAAGTATATGTAGACTTTATTTGTTAATCATCTAAATAACACATCAATAAATTAAAAGGCAATACATGTCCTGGTGAAGTTTTCCATCTTTAGTAGCGTGTGTGCACCTTTAAGTAGTTAAAAGGGTCAGGTTTCCATCGAAGACAAATTTAGCATAAAATCTTTTGCTTTGAAAGCAAAAATGGGAATCAAAACCTGAAAATCCATGGGAAGTGATAGTGGTGAGTCTGGACTGTTTTCTCAATGTGACAGAATCCATAGTAGTTTGGTTGGATATCTTAAAGTAATAGTATCGGTTATGTGAATTTTATTGGTTGTAATAGTCAAGGACTGGGGACATTCTTGAAAATTCGTTGTCATGGTTATTTGGAATCTAGTGTTAGGCTTTTACGGTATTTAGTAAATTGATGTACTGTCCTGGCATATAAACATAAATCTAAAAGGAGAACTGCTCATAGGTGTATACATACGTACGCAACTTCATTTGATGTATATCAATGGTAAGCTAGTATTGTAGGTGTATCACTGGTATGTCTGTGTATACGGTTTGGGTTTGGTAATAATAGGTGTGAAGTATTGGAGACTATCGAGGAGTATTCCGGTGGTGGGCTATTGCGTCGAGTCTATCCCAAGTAATATTCAAATCACTGGGATATAAGTTTGAGGCAGACCTTGTTATTTATGATCGAGTATCAGTTGAGAAATGCATATTCTGTAACCTTAATGGTCATTGTAGATGTTCTGAAAGAAAAGTTAGATAGATTTGAGTAACACAAGTACATCAGACCATGCATAGGTGTCAATTGAGTGGAGTTTAGGTGACGATGCGTGATGTTCCCAATGTTTGATATACATAAAAGAAGAGTTAGGTATAAATTGGGTAAAATCATTCTGCGCGTATAGTTTTTGAGTTCAGTGGTGAATTGCCACTCCGATTTACCTGCATATTGAAGTTTGGATTTAGTACATGCTAGGAAGAATATATGAAGAGAGAAGGAGATGGTGAGGATATGAATTTAACTCAGATAGATAGATGATATGAAGAGTTATGCAGAGATTGATATATAGATAGATATTTAGCATACACTTGTTTATTCGAACTGCTGATCTCTTCGTGTTTTTTTTCTTCTACCGTTTACTCTCTAGTCTTCCACTCATGGCGCCTGTCGTATTTGATAACATTTTTGGAATTTTGAACTGAACACTTTATCTAATCTGCAATATTGGACTGTTCTCATTCTGCTTTATATGCAATGAACAAATCTTTTAGGATTGTGTTCAAGAAACATCAAATTCAAGGCTTTAACCCTAAGGTAAGACATTTTGATTATCTTACGAGACAATGACTAAATAGATATAAATCTTAGTCGAACGTTGCTGTTCGACTGGTGGTCGTGACTTCAGTCTCTTCTTCAAACAGTGGAATCTAGCAGAATGAGCTGTAAGGATGAGACAAGCCTGGTTGCTGTAGTGGACGCTTCTATTTCTTTTTTACTGAAGATGATAACTGAAGCCTTTGTATCGGATATCCATAGAAATAAAGCACTCTGGTGGACGGAGAATTTAAACTTTAATAGAATATATCGCTTAAATTCAGCCTCATTGACTGTCCAGTTCCGTAGCACAGAGAAAAGATATCGGCTTCCGAGTCTGAAGCGAAGGTTTCCATCCTGCTTTGTGGTACTAGATGGGATAATTGATTGTCTATAGCCACACTGAAGGGTTGGAAAACAACGAAACAGCTGTCTGTGGATGATAAAACAATAATATATAAGAAAGAATCGATGATAATTAAGATTTGACTCAGTCGTAAAGAGATCCGGCTATCAATCACGTGATTTCAAATCACCGTAAAGAAATGTTGATTTCATAGATGTATGTGATTATTAGAATGAAACATTTATTTTTCTATTCTCTAACATTTATTTTTGAAGATATGTGAGATTTGTCAATTTAGCTCAGGAAGAGAACCGCCTCCGAAATCATTTCATTAATCGATTTGGTTTAATGCATCGCCACTGACAGTGGACACTGGCAGTGAATGGTTTACCACCTTAAGTTTGATGAAGATTGTTCTTGTTCATGTTGTTCTTGTTTCGGCGAAAACAGAAGTGGACTTGAATACCAGAAAAATGAAATAATTCCAGGTATCCTCAGGCATGGACAGCAGAACAAGAGCAGTTTACCTCCTTAGATTGAATGAGAGGATTCAGTTCAATTTTGCCAATGTGTTCTGTTTTTCTTCTTTTTTTGCTTGTCCATCAACGGCAGCTGCAGCTGCAAAGTGATTTCATGGAGATTCGTTGTCTTACGTAGATGTAGTGGTACTTTTTTCAGATCTGCATTTCCGATTTCAATCTTTGTGTTATTGTCTTTGTTATTTCTTTGAATTATTCAGTGTTGCCGGTTTTAATGTTTTATTTTCATAGAGGCGTCCTCTCCTCTATATAAGAGGCTATCTCAGTCCGTTAGTCTGTCCTCATATCGTGATACCTTTTAATAAGATGATTCTTACACCTGGGGCTATGTGATCTTCGAATAATGGCATTTAAACGTAATGTTTTAAAATCGATTAAAATTGATTCTCTCAGACATTTTGGGTCAGATTTATTCGAGACTTGATAAAAATAAAGGTGTCTCTTGGTAAGATGCGTATTACTAACAAAAAAAAGATCTGATTGTTTTCAGGTTCAAAACTTTTAGAACGTTACCGAATAAGTCGGACACCAGAAGATGAATCGAAAATATACACGTGTCGAATCGTTGTGTTTATAACAACAAAGATGGGGAAAAACATTTTGATAAATGGGCTTATAATAACTATATATCCTCATATCAGAAAATCAGGCTGGAGTAATTCATTCAGCGTATTTATGACATTCGTTAATTATTTTCCTCCCATGTATTCTTTTTTCTTTCTACTCATCTTTCTTTCATTCTTTTATTCCCTTCATTTTCTCTTGATTTGATAAGTTTTCTTCCTTTTACTAGATGTGCGAGTAATTCTCGTACTGAACGCTATCACTGATAGTCTGACTGACAGGCAACTGACTGACTGACTGAACAAAAATCTCCCACCATATCTTGTATCCACACACTTCTTCTATATATATATATATATTTTAGATTGGTCTAAGGCTCCTCTTTTCCCCCCTTACCTCTTTGTCTACTTTTCTTTTAGTCTTCGATTTCTTTTGAGCAATTTTCTTTCTCCTTAGATTGTAAAGTTCGTTTTTTTTTAATGTTCTTTTAGAACTATTCCGGCTGCCAAAATGAAATCGGTTGCTCACTAGACCAAACCGATTTCTAAACGAGGATCAGAGCCCACAAGAAAACACCCCTTTTGTTGGAGACTGTAGATAAAGTATTCCGTCTGGAAACCAGGGGAATATCCAATAATCTTTAAGAGAGAGAGAGAAAAAAAAAAACGAACTACATATTCATTTTCGATCAATTTACAAACCTTTTCTTCGTTGCTCACTCTGGCACTTACCTATTGTCCTTCCTGTATCTATAATATCTGTTGTGTGTGCTTACGTGTGTGTGATACGATCGTTCTTCCTTTCGTCCGGCCAAATCAAAATCCATAAGACGCATGCGTCCAGACGAACCCGGATGTAAAACATTCAAAGAGAATCTGGCGCCAATTATTGATTGGCATTACCGGGTATTTCGGGTGGCAACCGACGGCTGACTAGACAGGTCAACATATTATGATCCTCACTGGTCTCCATATACAAGCAACTGGCTTGAGTGAGCATCGGACTGAGGGGAGGGGTGTATAAAGCTTAAGAAGAAATGGTAGGATATTTATGATATGATATATTCATATTGTGCGCCATGTGATGCTTTATATTCTGTGTCTGCAACATTTGTACAGAGGGGCAACTATTAAAATCTGATTATTGGGTAGTCTCCCCTAATTTTATCCATTCATTCATTTTTTTTGCAAATGTTCAAACATGAACAAGAAAATAGAAAAACAACATAATGTTTTAGTATTTTAACTACAGATCCTTTTTTAACAATTATTTTGATACTGTCGTTAAATTTTGACGGCATGGGTGAACTCTCTCTCTCTCTCTCTCTCTCTCTCTCTCTCTCTCTCTCTCTCTCTCTCTATCCCTGTATATATATATATATATATATATATATATATATAGTAAGAGAGAGAGAGAGAGAGTGGAAGGGGGATTTTGTCGAGAAAAGCTTCTCAGCATTAAACGCTAAATATATCAAGAAAGTTTGTTTTTTTCCAAAAATACATGTCATTTTAGACATTTATTTCCATATATCTGTTGGTATGATTTATGAAATTTTCTTCCGGTGTTTCTAAATGGTTCTCACAGACTTTGATATCATGGTACTATGAGTGAATTTTGTCTTATTGGAATCTTTGGCTGTTTACCATGTGACTGTTTTGGGGATTTTAAAAACAAAACAGTTGCATAAAGATGGCACTCCAGCAGTGCTGATTAGATACAGCCTCCCTTAAAGATGAGATTTAATTTGTGGCTTATGACATACATGTGGTTTGTTATTTTATAAAAGGTTTTACATAATGCATTGTATATGGATGTTATTTGATACTACACGCCATTTAAATATTTGGAACACAGAGCTTGCTTACGTGGGTTACCCTAAAACGTATTTAACGATGGGGGATCAATGTGTTTATCAGACATGACTCGTTTTTGTTTTTTGTTTTTGTTTTTGTTTTGTTTTGTTTTTGTTTTTGTTTTTTTGTTTTTTGTCGCTTCTATCTGAGAGTCAAACATGCGGATATTGATTACTTGGTGTCAGTTTCAATCTTGGACTGTATGCAAACCAATTTAGGATATCATCTTTAAGAATACTAATCATACAGAAAAACCTATTCCAGTTGATTCTTTACCTACATATTCAACCAAAGAAATAGACAATTTTTTTCACTAACCCTGAACCTAATTTTGTCCACGTCTGACATATTCTTCTGTTGAAGTGTAAAACTCCACTCTTACGTCTATTTCGACTGAAAATGATTACCGTAACTATTGTATTATACATATATAATGAATGAATCAGTGATAGGACTTGTCAGTTTAGTTCAGTTGGTGAGATAGCTGCCTACCAATCACTTATTCATGATTTCATATCACGTACGGAAAATCTTGAATTTATGTATCGGTTCAGTTAAACCTGACATGATAGACCACGTTGAAGAGTTTACCGAGTTAGGTGAATATTAGTTCTGGTTCTTGTTCTTCTTATTACGGTGGAAAAACAAGTTCAACTCCTACTTGGTCTGGAGTTGGCATAGGATAAAAAAAAGAAAGTATAAATGTAGCCATGCTAAGTGATTAAGTAGAAATAGAACAACATCTAGGATTAATATGCTGTCATGTATGTTTTGAATCAGATAGTCTTATCTATTGAATGTTATCCTGGAATGACCCCACACTTTGAGATAATAAGCACATCACTGTTTCAAACATGGTGAATATTTTTAAAAAATCAAACATCCGAAATTTATTTTTTCTGCTGTAAATGAATCAGTACACAATTAGATTTTTTTTTTTAAAGAAAAAAGGAAGTATTAAATAGAAAAATAAGAGATAGAAAATGTAGACAGGGTTATCATAGATCTGACAAATCGTAATATTAAACGCATAACGAGAAAATAAAAAGCAAGCAACGAATGTAATTATTGTAGAATAGCTATTGACAGAGTTAATATACCTTGGCACAAGACCATTATTAAAGCAAACCAGTGTGGAACAAACTCACTACTAAAAAGTAATGATCTGAGATGGTTTACGATGGGCTGATGAAATTCATTAAAAGTAAATACTTGTGTGTGGTGGGGGGTGCAAACGACAACAATGACACTTTATTTCAAAGAGTTTATCGAGGTAGCAATTATTTTATTTAGACCAATGTTATCGAGAACTGTGGGTAAACTTTGTCGAATGATTTTTGTGAATTTTCCCTGTTTGTGGACTACATGTGTAATGAAAAGATCAAAATTATATAAAACTCGGCAAGATTATCGAGTCAGAGAAATTTCAATTATCATTGGTCATTTCCAAGAACAAATTCAAGTTAGATTAGTTTTTAAAGTAGAGTGTGTTATTTTTGCTTAGATTTGAAAGTTGTCTAGAATAGTCAGCAATTTAAGGTTTTAGTCCGATCCGTTGAATATCTAAACACACTCACACGCATATATATATATATATATATATATATATATATATGTATGTATGTATGTGTATGTATGTATTGTGTCCTCTATATTTATAGATGTGCATGTGTTGATGTGTGCGTATATATATGTACATTCACGTTTCCAGTCTTCCTCCCTTCACCTCCTCCAAATCAGGCAACAGGCTTGTTCAGCATCTCCCCACACTCACATATGTATCATCTAAGAGAGGTATGACATGAATGGACAAGCCTCAGTTGGAAATGCAAAAGATGCTAACTCGGCATCTGATGTTTTAGAAGAATTGCCCGCTTGAAAGAAATACCTCTTGGTTAGAAGTGCCAAAGCGTCAATGCGAGTACCACTCGTCGTAAAAGTTTGTTTCAGATCTTCTGAAGTGCCCATTGAATGCGAAAGAACTTCTCATTGGTATTTCGTAGGGGAAACCACTCCAAAAATGTCTGTGTTATTCGCCAACCACAGAACCGTATTGTAAAAGATTTTCAAATCGATAAAGTGTGGTCAGAGCTGGGTTCGTTTTGTTTTTTTTACAGTCCTGTTCTTGTTGGTCTTTTCGTCGGAATGGCCTATAGAAAGATTACTTGAAAGGATCCCAATTCCCTGCAATGCGACTGGAAGCTAGCAAGAGGATAAAGAGAGATTTTTCTACAAGCTGTCAACATAAGTTTCTTCATTTTTAAGTGATTCTGCCTACCTGCACATGTATATTTGTATGTGTGCGTATATGTATCTTTGCATGCTCGTACGTGCTATCAAACGGCAGTGGATGTATCAGTTCTTGTGAGATCATCTAAGTTGAGATACAACGAACCTGGTCATTACCCAGTTGGGTGACCGTCTCAGGATACCAGGTGCTGTATGCAGCAACAAGATTGTTCTGCGTTCATCTCAGCCTGTGCTCTGCTGCCGGTTACCAGGTCATCTTACCAAGCTTCTTTCTCGGGCAGACACTTCTCCATGGGAGACAACTAAAAGTGAGTTCTCCCAGGAGCCATGATCGTAAGTTTGCAGAAGTCACGAGTGTAGGCCACAACAACGGAGTTAACGGGGAGGGAAATTCAAACATTTACTCATTATGTTAAAAAAAAAAAAAAGTTTTAGAAGGGTTCAATTCACAAAGTATATTTGTGCAACTATTGCTTACTCAGTTTTTGTCGGACATGTTTTTTGAAAATTCCAACTTTTTAGTGATTCAACTAATCCAAAAAGCAGAACTGAATTTTCCAGTGTGGAATTGTTTTGTCAAATTTATCCATTTTGGTCTTCCATATCCCGGGAACTCAAGTAGCTGTGCACTCGTGAGCATATCTCGATTATATGTTCTGCTATGTATAAGTGATTACAAGTACATTTCTTTTAAATGAAATACTGTTGATAACAGGAAAGAATCCCGAAGAATGGTGTAGCAAACCCTGAGAAAAATGCAGGTGATATTTCAGCTGTCCATCTGCGGAACCAATGTGAAAAATAAGACTCTTGATCAATCATTTGTCATGAAAAATCACTTCTCTGGTAAATATGCCGATAGAAAGATTTCAATCATATCATATGTAACCACTGGAAGTACATCCTGTAAGGCAGGATTTCCTGTTAAATATCCAATTCATGTGTTTGAGGATAAAAATTTGGTTTAGCCTTGCCCGACGGTTTAGCATTATATTTATATTGTAAATCGAATGCCTTGCAGAAAAAAAACTTCTAGATCGAACTTCTTGCAAAAAAAAAACTTCCTCTTTTGATTTTCAAATACTAACATATTAAAAATATGCTTCGGAGCGCCATCAGTAACGACGTGAAATTTGCCGTCCATAACTCTATACCTCCTTGATTTATATGATGACAGACTGGCGGACGAAAATTCGGTGAATTATTGTAAGATACTAATAAAAATTCGGTCTGTTTGTACGTGTCATAGTTGTCAGAAAAATAATAAACCTTGTCTCGTGATTTAGACATAGTTTACAGTGTAATATAATGTGTGTTTGAGGAATGGTGATAGTGGGAGATGATAGGAAAGTATTTTGGAGAAAAAAATACTTGTAATCGCCTTAAAAGTAATGAAAGTATAAGACTCAACGACGAATTAAACTCAAAGCTATTCTTCTATTGCATTAAAAGGAAAGCTGTTTGTGTGCTTCAATTATCTCTTGGGAAGTTTTTTGTGTAGTTGTCTCAGATGTCGAATAGGATTAGTTTAAAAAGTCGACATGACAGGAAAAGGCGAAACCAGCGTGAAGGTTCCGTGGTGATTGTCGAAATAGTAATAACAACAGCAAAGAAAAGAATGCATGAACTTCAACAATCGCAGTCTCCCGGTTCTTTCCGTTCTTTGACATATCAGATGAGATTATGTAGGAGGAGAGAGCTTATTAAGTTTATGTTGATTTCAGATGCCAGACAGAGATAACATTTCATATCATTAACGGAGCGTGTATAAACTAAAAGATTCTGTTTGATACTGAAGCCTTTATAAATGTCTTACGGGCTTACATCAATAAGTTGATAGCCTACTGAAGAAAAAAAAATTTATTTCGCGTAACACCTCCCAACTATTCACAAAGATTCAACATTATAGAGTGAAATTTTCAGATCAAAATTTGAGTTAACGCTTGAGCTATGGAACTACTTAGCTCTCAATTAGTTTGTTGGCGGCGATGTTGACAATGGAATTACCAGTTCTTTCCTTACTATATCCAGGACAAGAAGGTAGCTATGGTCAAGTGGTTTGCCCAAGTTCTCTCTCGCCTTTCCCTTCTTTATCATACCGTTGTCATGATATATGGCGATGGGATTGAGTGAAGACAGGAATAGATTCATATATTTCGCAAAGCTAATATGACAGAGTTAAATAGTGAGAGCTTTGATTCAAACACGGTTAATTGATTCAGTTTGTGTAGACGTTTTCAATACATCATTTTGATCCTTTTCCCGCTCTCTTTTCAAGTCTCAGTCATCGGAATATGTGTTTTTTTTTTTCGTTAGACCCCAACCTTACAAAATATCTATAGCCATTGCCGTTTACTTTTTTTTTCTGGTGAAGAAAAGTGGACTTTTTTCAATAGTTGAACGCTCCCGACACAAACTAACTTTTCCTTGACTGACTGAGCAACTCTTACCCTTAATTCTAAATCAACGTTATCATCTTTGATAAGATAACAAGTCTGGTTGTTGCTGGAACAATCTCTACTACTGCTTCTATCCAACTGTGAATGGTCACTGCAACTTTTGTATTGGATATCTAATAAATCTTTTAGAAATTCAAAATGTATTTTTTCTAAATATATATGTATTTATTTATCAGAATAGAATAAGCCCTTTCGTGAGTGTAGTCGGTGAGAGTCGCCGGCTACGAATCACTCGGTCCTGTTTTCAAATCATGATAGGGAAATATTATTTATTAATGTATTTATTAGCATGGAATGAACCCTAGCGTATATCTAAGATAACTTTTCGTTAACATTTGTGACTTGTCAATTCAACTCGATCGGTATGATATATGCTTACCAATCAGTTGGTCACGGTAAGGGAATGTTGTTTTCACTCTTTTAAAATTGGTGAGGATTTTTCTTTTTGTTATTTTTTTTGGGGGGGTTACGTTTGTAAAACTAAGTCACCCCCAGACTTAGACAGGATTTTGAAAAGAACAGCCAATTTACCAAAATACCTTCCATTTAACAAACCAAAATATGGTAAGTTTCAAAAAGTATTCTCATTTAGTGCGGTGAGTACCAATGAAAGAAGTGCCTGAATCTTTTTTTTTTTTTTCGAACAATCGTAGCTATCAAAGATGACGAAGGGGTTCTATCCTTTTATTAGTGTGTTTGTTTGTTTTTGTTCCAACGTTCCTGGACATACCGCCTTGTCTACAGACTACTGAAAATTGGCATCCACTTGAACCCCTTCTTTTATATATATATATATATATAACTTTTTTGACCTCTCAGAGGCCTTATTCTGACGGTTTTATTTGTTTGCCGCACGTTCCAGCGCTGCTGGCCATTATCTTCTGTCTACAAACATCGATACTCCACTAGATCCTTCCTGAAAATGACTTTTTTTTTCATCTTATAGGAAAAAAAGCTTTTTTTGACCTTTTTTTTGAGGCCAAACACTGACAGGTTTATGAATTTCTTGGTGTTTTCCAGCGCTTCTAGCCGCATCATTTTGTCTATAGACTTGAAAAATTAGAATTGATACTCCACGAGATCACATGTAACGTTGTTTTTATTTTTTCCATCTTGAAAAAAAGCTATGTAGACCTTTCGGGAGCCTAACAGATCGGCTTACTAATAACGTCAATATACATATATATATATATATATATATATATATATATATATATATATATATATATATAAATATATATTTACTTTATTTTAGATGTTTTCCATTGGAAAAAGCCATTGATGTTATCGATAGAATTTATTCTGACCATATTCATTCCGCGATGGAATATTTTTTTGATGACTCCAAATTTTGACGCTATGGTTGTTTAGCTATTGACTGTGACGGTGAATCTATCTCTTCATCTATTTGCTAATGGTACAACATGTTCGTTTTGCTCTTGTTTCATTTTCTCTTTCTTGCCAACATATTTTAGATGACTTCAGTCAAGGATGGGAATGGGTTTTGAAGACTAGGTATACGATAAGGCTTGGTTTAGGGAACTAGGTATACAGTAATGTCTTCATCAGTAGATACTGGAGATGAAACAAATCTTGAAATTGAGAAGTACGTAAACTGAGCACCCCCGCTAACCAACCTAACATTTCAATCCCTGATTTGAATTAATAAACAGGAGGCTTGATTGAAGCTTCCTCCGTTCCCACTTAAACCTCCAACTCTCATATCAATAGCATCCTGTCTCTTAGGCGCCAATATATTTATAGCCAATAGTTACATCCAGAGGGAAGTGCCAAATTTCGATTATCCGAGCACTGCACATTCAATATCTTATTTTTGTTTTTAATTACTTCTATGTCAGTTGTTATTATATCTGTCTGGTTTTGACGTCTATATCACTTTGGCATCGTTGGATTTGAAAACAAAATAGTTGTGTCATTTTGGCAAAGGAATGGGACAAAGCCTGGTATACTTGATGCTCCGATGGAAGTGCTTCCTCGGTGAGTCTCATGAGCGCAAAAGAAAACGACAGGAAATCGTCGGATTTGAAGATAAAATAGTTTTGTCATTTGCGAGTCAAAGGGGAACAAAGCCCTATATCCTGGATGCTCTGATGAAAGTGCTTTTTCAGTGAGGCTCATGAGCACGAATGGAAACTTTCAGAAAGGGTAAAAAGTAGTCATTTTTTAATTAAAGACTTTTTTTTTGTTTTGTATTGATGTCCATACCACTTTGGCATCGCCAGATCAGAAAACAAAATAATTGTGTCACTTGGCAAATGGATGGAACAAAGCTCTGAATATTTGATGCTGTGACAAAAGTGCCTTCTCGGTGAGGACAAGTGGAAATTTCCAGAAAGGATGAAATTCTAATTAGTGATAATTTGCTGTCGCATGATGCTGTGTGAACGCATTGAAACGTTTGGAAGGGGGTTAGTATTCCTTCATTACCTTCATACTACTAAAATCTACATTCAATTTATCCTACCGTATCCTCAATTTCACCAAAATTGGTGCATCATATTTAACGCTCTCTTATTCAGGGTTGAGCACTCTTTAAGTGAGGTAACTCGTTCATTAAAAGCTTATGAAATGCCCTTCCAACTTGAGAATAGAGCTCTTTGGTAGATGGGGAATTATGCTTGAGCGAATATGTCGCTTAAAATTCAACCTTGCTTACCGTCCAGTTCTGCGTAGGGCAGAGGTAAGATGCCAGACTCTGGGTCTGAAGCAAAGGTTTCTATCCTACCTCACGGTATGGGATGGTGTAATGGATAGTTGTAATACAACGAAACAGCTGTCTGTGGATGACACAATTATTTAATTATTATTACACACACATGGTATATATATATTCTAGAAAGCTTTATAGCTTTAAACACTAAACATGAAAACTTTCAATAAATTTTTGTGTCACTTCAGTCACCCATTTCTCATTATCTATCAACGCAATTTACGTAATCTACAAAGATGTGTTTTCCTTGTCACCCTTAAACTTTGTTATTATTGTACAATGTCTAAATTTTCTCCCGTTAGGATCATTAGTTGTTTGCCAAGTAACCATTTGGAGGATTTTGAAAACAAAACAATAATATTAACATCGCACCCAAGCAGCGTCGATCAAACACCACCTCCCTTCATTATATAGTTTTTGCCATACATGTGCTTCGTCATACTATATACAGTTTTATGTGTATTGTACACAGATATTGTTTTATACTACATTTTCATTTTTTGAAAAAAATGTTTATTTAGGTATGTCACCGTAAAAACGTTTTTAACGATGAGGGATCTGTTAGTATAACAATTGACATTATTCGCCTTTTGTGTCTTTTATATCGCTGTTCACCTACGTGAATATCAAATCTGTTGTGTTGGTTTTAATTTCAGACCGTATGTAAACTAATTTATGGTATCATCTGTAAGAATACTATACACACACACACACATATATATATATATACATATATAGATAGATATATATAAATCCAATATATATATATATATATATATATATATATATATATATATATATATATATATATTGGATTTATGTATCCTTGATAAGTCCCCTGCTCAGGCCACGTAGCTGTACAGACAGCCCTCGCTAACTGGATCACTACGTTTGCTCGAGTAGGCTACTCTGCGTCCCCTCACTTCCTCTCTTAGCACTACGCAACTGACTCTTTTGCATGTGGTCATCGATAATTTCTTAATCGTATACAATTCATAAGACCAGCCTATTTGACATGGACAAACTGTTATTCCCGCAGTTTCAATTTACCTACATTATGGTATAACATGTCACTAAAAAGTCGTGTACATTGTGTGAATATCTAAATCAAAAGACCTTTATTACAACTACAAAACAATGCTTACCGACTGAGATCTTGCATCTGAATCAGGGAGCACAAAATTCAGAAACTGTTACATGACATCCATAGTACACAGGGAATACCATTAGTGGAAGAGTGCTGATATATAATAGAAACACAATAGGAGAGATAATTGGAGGAATCTTTTGATTTTTTTTTTTCCAGATAAAATAAGCCTCACCTTCGTGTTGCTGGATGCTAATATATAAGCTCATTAACTACCAGTTTCGCACTTGTTTAGTTTCAGATTAAGTCTTGCTAATTTCAAAGTGAAAATCACAACTCTGTAAACGCAATGAATGTATGACCGTGTGCGCATGTGTATGAATGTCCTCACAAATGTAGACACACAACTATGCATTCGTATGTACAATTATGAATGTGCATATTACCTAAAGTAAATACATAATTTCTTCAAGTTATATATACTTCTCGTGATAACGAATGTTTTTTCTTAATCAAATCATTAGACACGCATATATATATATATATATATATATATATATATAAAGTCTATACAAACACGCACTTTTATATCTGGTATACGTTCATAAACAGGGGTATACTTTTCTACATCATTAGATGGCGAACCAAAAAACTCACAAATTCATATATGAGGTGTGTCCATAAATAAACCAATATTTTAAAATTGCGTCTCAACGAACTTGGCTAAAATGTTAGGTAGCAGCGACCATGATGTATGAAAAAACAATTTTCATTCCTCAGTCGCTTTCTTACTCTTTGGTTTTTGTTTGCCTGGCGACTTCTTTTGGTCCGTAAAGCTGGAATCCATCCTGAAAAGCTTCCAATTTCAGACCTTAGAAGACAATGCTCCACGTGGCCTGCACACTATCCGAAATAAAAAAAAAAGACTGGAAAAAGATGAAACTAGGAACGTTGCATAGTTTTAGGTGGGGACTATCTTAGAAGAGTCAAGTGTCATAAGGTTGTTTTTTGTCTGTTTTCCTTCACATTTGGTGATCCTACGCAAGGCCTTCTCATTACCTTTCACATAAAAGGGTAAGCAAAAAAAAAAAAAAAGAAAATGAAGACTAAAAAGATTTTTTTAAAAAGCCAATAAAGGAATTGAAAAATTGAAAAAATCAAATGTAAATGGCGCCATGTCGACAAAGGTTGAATAAGGGTGAAAGGCTTTTAGCTCCGAGCGCTTAGTATAGAGAAATGCAGGATACCCAAGTTCCACCTCCCCTCTTTTCTATCATGATGAATGCTTTCAAGAGAAAGAAGAGTTCAATACCTTAAGAGATTTTGATATTGCACAACTTTAGTAATCGTTGGAGAACTGGTATAGCCAACGCAGTCTGGTTGTAATATTGCATATATAAACAAAAGATTTTCAATCTGGAGGAACTCATATTCAAAACAGAAAAATGTCCGTACTCCGATGCACATTGTAGAAAGTGATTTTATAAAGTCATGTGTGCTAACAAATATGAACTGTATGTACAATAGTTACAGCATAAATGATACGATGATAAATAGTGCCCTTTCACTGTCTATGGCAACTGCCTTCACATACCATAAGTTTCACTATCTCGGCTTCGGAGTTTGTAATATGTGGAATGGATTTAGAAGCGACTAACCAACAACCAAAGATGCGCCACACACTTCATCCTTTGTTATTTTACCTACGGTTGAGAGGAGAATAGATGGATTCATACTTTTCCCAAGGGTATTTGTTTGAACTGGATGCAGATCTCAGTCGAAGTTTGAAATCGGTTTGAAATTGGTTCTTCTATGCAGCTAACTCCTGCGCCACGGGCACTTCTTGTTGTGTGGGTTGAATGTCATAATTCTAGACATTCAGCTTGCCCTGTTGCCGAAACGTGGTCACGATGAAATCCTAAGCGTGGCTAAGACGGTGGAACAATAGAGCTGAAATGCCTGAAAAGGTTGCCGTCAGGTCGATGACGACCGCCTGACCCGATGCCTTTTCCTTTTCCTGATTCCTGTGTTGCTCTGGGACTAGTATATTTATCAAGTGGAGTGTTTTTAGTGGGCAACTCCGAAAGGAAGAAAAAAGATGGTGACTTGAGGCTGAACAAGATTTAAAAAGTTTCGTCTGATATGCATAATTATACATAAGACTTCTCTCTATCTCTATCTTTGTGAGTGTATTTATGAGTCAGTATGTATTACTGCCTTTATGAAACTACCTCTCTATCACACACACACACACACACACATGCATACACACATATACACTCTTATATATATATATATATATATATGTATATATATATATATATAAGGTAAAATATATTTCAGTGTAAATGTATTATTCATTTATTTGAATGATATATGCCCTTAGGCAACTAAAATAACTTTGACTATATATATATACATATATATATATAAATAGATATGTGTGTATGCGTGCGTATGTGCAATAGTATATGTGTTTGTGTGTATATGTATGTAAATATGCCTGAATAATTTTTCTCATTCAAGTGTCATATTTTTTCTTTAAGAGAAATATATATATATATATATATATATATATATATATATATATATATATATATATATATATGTGTGTGTGTGTGTGTGTGTGTGTGTGTATGTGTGTATATATATATCAGACAAAAGCCTCCCTCATTTTCTTCCGAGACAAACGTGATTGCGTGTACCTTTGTCGTATCTTACCGGCAAACCTTTCAAGCTCTTCTCTCTATTTAATTTTTGAGATTACTCTTACTGCTTTACTGTCATATGGCTAGCCTTTTCCTCCACCCTCTTCCGTCTCTTCTTGCTATGAGTCCATTCCATTTCCATTTTCTTGATTAATCATTTGTATAGTATCCTTCAGTGTCGTCATCTTTCTGATCGATGATTGTAATATCTCATTGAGGACTAACGTAGAATATATATTTATAGCTTTAAACATTGAATACACTGAAGAAAAAATTCAGATGTTTTTTTTTTGTATCACTCCAGTCACTCATTTCCAAATATCTGTTTATGCAATTTATGTAATTTTCTCCACTGTTTTTTTTTTCTCATGTTTTACGTATATTTTGTGATTATAGTACAATGTCTATTTTTATTGATCCTCTGTTCTCTATTATGTGACTTTTTCTCCCTTTCACTTATGATCCTAATACATAGCTTTTATCATAGTGTGTTATTCTATATAGAGGATTGTTATAATTTATTGTAAATGGGTAATATTTCAAACTATACATCGTTTAATTTCTTTGAAACAGGACTTACTTATGTAGGTTATCCAAAAAAGCATTTTCAACGATGAGGGATCAGAAAGTATAAGATAAGACGTTAAATGCTGTTCGTGTCACTTCTATTGAGTGTTCACCCATGCAAATATTATTTTTGCTGTCTGTTTCATCTCAGACTGCATGCAAAACCAACATGAAACCCTCTTTAGTAAATAGACGGAAAATCTTAATTGAGTTGATCTTCTGCCAATATATCTAATTGAAACACCGACCATATATATATATATATATATATATATATATATATATATATATATATATATATATATTGTTCATATTTTTCAAGAAATTTTTTCTAGTTTTCTGAGTCTTTTTACAGTTGGTTCAAATGAGTACAGGAATTTCGCAAAATTCATGTATCTTATTAATATATTTAAGTACTTTCAACTATAACTGATCATTCAATTTTTTCATCGTTTCTGTGTTTGTATCAATTTTTCCATTTTTAACGGAAAAATATTGTAAAGAATTGGAAAATTTTTGTACCCATTTGAACCGACTGAGAAAAATCATCACAAAACTAAAATAAACTCTCTAGAAAAAAATGTCGATAAATTTCAATAACACGTGTTTGGGAGAAGGGAGACTGCTTAAATACACACACACACACACACACACACATATATATATATATATATATATATATATATATATATAATTTCACATTAGTAAGATGTTGAATGAACCTTTTCGATACATCGGTATTTCACAGCCCAGTACTGTTGATCCGTGTCACGTGACTCAAGAGTCAATGATTCAGTCCGCATATCTTGAAAAATCCAAAGAGACCCAATCACAGTTTGAAGTCATTGTGGGTTTTTACAGAACCGGTGAGATAGCTGGAAGTTCAAGATAGATTGTCTCACAGAGCCAAATGGTCCAATAGCCGGGGGAAGGAGTCAATCCGTACCTTTTACAAGGGTATTGTAGGAACGTGAACAAAAAATATGCCTCTTCTAATCTCGGTTCTCCAATTTCATTTTCTGGTCACTATTCGGCCATTCATTCCTAAGTTGTACACGATCACATCTCATTGTATAAATGTTTTTGCCTTATACTATTCAGAAAAAGTTGATTTCAATCAGCTTGGTTTTTATATTGCATCGGCCTGAGGACAAAACCACAGCAGTTTTCAAATCGTTTCAAGCAGAACCTGCCATTTGCATATATTATGTGATAAGCAGCTTTTGAGAGCTGAAGGAAGGGCCGTTTGCTTATTTCGGCGTTCTTTTGATGTTTCCAAATTAAGCGCTCAGGATCGTGCCGGGTTACATCGACACACACACGTAAATATTTACTGGTGAACGTAGAATAATTAATATGTACTCACATGGAACGTTATGTATATATCACGTGGAATCTGAACATAAACGTTTATTTGCATTTGCAAGTCATCTGACTTAGGGCTACAAATATCTGAGGGATACGAACCAGTGTAAATATGACGCATGTGTGTCTAATGTAACTAAGTATACTGAAAATAGCAGATGCCCAAAGATACACGCACACACCTATATATGCATGTATATAGTTTAATCTCGATAGAATCATTTTCTTTAAATAAAATGTCATAGATAGGCACGGACACGTAGACACTCATGTATAATAAGACAAATACACTCACATATCTATGAATGTATACTTATATATATATATTGAGCTTACCATTGAGCTAAATAACCAGTGCCTGGTTTGTTTCCTGCAGGAATTCTATTCTTGAATTATTCATTTTATTTACGTTCCGTTCACCAAATGATACATTCACCGTGTAGTAATGCAGGAGATCATTTTAAATGGTTTCAATATATATATATATATATGTGTATATATATATATATATATATAATGTATGTGTGCGTGTGATGTTTTGGTTTCTTTATATAGAGAGATAAAAACAAGGCTTGTTCATAAGAGAGAGAATTTTTTTAAATGCATGCCAATGAGACGTTTTAAAGCTCATGCCGGAAATGCTCTGAAGTAGAAACCTTGTATAAAATAAATTGCATCAAACTACGTTCGTTGGTTCTTGAGCTACATGTGCCAGAGTAAACATGTATGTTGCGCACTTGGTGATTTTTTTTCGCTCAAGTTGGACAATGAGGCATTTTCAAGCGCAGCGTGTCTGTGCTGAATGAGGAAAAATATTTTTAGAGACTTCTAATGTTGCACAGCAGGTCTACGGAGAGGATTGTCCAAGATGTATGCAATGCTGCGAGTGGTACCAGCATTTAAAAGGAGAACATCCACCCAAGATGATTCCACATTTGGACCACCTTTCTAGTCGACGGGATAGAACATGCCAATTAAGCCTTCCAAATGTTTGTGACCGGGACACATTTTTTTAAAGAGTTTGAAGGGAATAATAAACTTCTTTCTGAATTTTGCCAACAGAAGCAATTAGAAAAATAACCATCTCTATCCACGAACAGAATCGCGTTACACAGTCTTATTGACGCTGTTAATACAGAAAACAACGCAATTGGATCAGTGAAGAGATTGTGTGCCATAAACAAACTGGCATGAAGTAAACTCAATCAATCAGAGGAATGATCAGATTAGGGGTTCCTTATTGGCTTTTGCTTAGAAACTAAGAACAGGATTTTATTTATTGTTAAGAGATAAGAAACAGGTCTTGTTAGTCAATCAATAGAAATCCGCGTGTGATCAATGTCTTTTAGCAGCAAATGTTGTTGGGGTGATTAATAAAATTTCTTAAAAGGGTGAATAATGAGAAACTAACTTCTCTCGTCGTTCGTTGGATGATGATCCCCAAGGATGAGTTTGAACTTTACTAGACAAAAACTAAAGGACCAATTCATCATAAATATACATCGCATATTGAACCAACTCTGAAACCCTAATCGGGAAGGATTCAAAAACAGTTTTTAATAAGAAGAAACATAAGTTTGAATTTTCAGAGTACTACCCAGACCACTAACAAAAAAAAAATGAAGAAACTTATGTTGACTATTTTGATGACAGTTTTTGTCGATGGTTTCTAACTTGTATACATTCGTGCTGCAGGGAAACCTTATATTCATTCTTTCGGAACAAAACAGTTTCTCTTTGTCGTACAGGGAGATTTCTTTCGTAAGGCTCTACTGACGTCATTACGTGGGTTGTTGCTTTCTCAATGGTAACAGTGCTTCTCTGTACTTGAAAGTATCAATGTTTGACGTCGATGGACATATCTTACGACAAATGCAAGGATAATATCTTGACATCCAGGTTTATTAGATTACTTTCCCAAGAAGACATGAGCAAATAATAGAAGCTGGAGTGAACACGTATGTACTTATCCATTTTTGTATGTATGTATCACTTCCAGCTGATGTGAGATAGCCACCTATTGAGTTGTGCAATATCAATTGTAACCAAAGGATCTATCTATCTATCTATCTACCTATCTACCAACCTATCTATCTATCTACCTACCTATCTATCTATCTATCTATCTATCTATCTACCTACCTATCTATCTATCTACCTACCTATCTATCTATCTACCTACCTATCTATCTATCTACCTACCTATCTATCTATCTATCTACCTATCTATCTATCTATCTATCTATATATATATATATATATATATATATATATATATATATATATATATATATATATATATATATATATGCGTTTGTGTGTAGTAGAATTTGGATTCGCTACTCAAACTAGCTCATGTTTCTGCCCTCTCCAGGCCTCATCAGAGGAATCTTCATGGCGGTTAGAAAATGTATCCTTTAGAGTGCTCAACTGAGTGGCTAGGCTAGGAGCAATGATGACGCCTGCCTGGTGAGGCCTGGAGAGGGCAAAAACATGAGCTACTTTGTGCAGCGAATCCATACCCTACTATTGATTTCCAGCTCTACTCTAAAACAACCTAACTTTAAGAGTAAAAAGTTGTATGTATCGACCACTCTATGAAATAAATCCATTACATATCAGAAGTGGCTTTATATTATTGATATATCATTTTATACTGCTAGCCTAATTTGTACCACATGTACTATATATATATATATATATATATATATATATATATATATATATATATATATATATTTAACGAATTTGGAAAGAGTATATGCATTCATCCCTGACTGTCTGTCAGTACATCCGCCTGCCTGTCTATACAATATTGCAACAATGTTGAATTTCAATTGAAAGTGAATTTCAATTAAATTTTATTAACGGTTGAGCAATGGCCTGTGTAAGAAACGATTAAATCTTTGGGCGGATCCAGGAATTCTACCTAATGTATTGCTGTACATTTTCACACTTAACAATATCCCAGGAAGTTCTGAATGATTTTCATTGATGCAATATGAAATGCTGTGCAACAGATTACGGAAGATTGATAAAAAAAAAATTCAGGGCAAATCGAGGATTTTTTTTTTAGTAAACTCCTCGTCGAATGTCATCCATCAGCCATTGGAAAATTGCCTGTGTCGCCTAATTTTTTCCCATCTGAGGGCCACCAACGCTCTCTGGGCACATGTAGTGGCCACAAAGCAATAGGCAGCCGATTACTTCTCTTATGCCGGCTCTGGTAACACCAAATGCATACTACAAATGTCCCTTAAGTAGCCTAATTCTGTCTTCAGTTGAGCTTAGTTATCAAAAAAAGCTCAATGTTTTGTACTCAATGGTTGTACTGTACTTGCTTATCAACTTGCAACGATCTTTGCCTGGTCTATTCAGGCCAAATTAACTTTCTTTCTGAGTAAGACTGAAAAAATTTGAAAGCATCCCTAGAGAGAGGGGGTCAAGTGAAGGTGATTTACAATATTCATGTTTTTACCAATTTTTCTTCACGTTGTAATAGAATGTCGTGATGTCATAAGAGAAATAAATGTCGAAAATTGTGTAAACTATATCACAGGTTTTAAACAGTGTTCATTCTTGTTCTTTTTGAATGATACCATAATTTGCTTCTTTGCCAAACAAGCAGAAGATCTTGCGTTGAATCCCCGTCATATATTTTTAAAGACTAACAGAATTTCGCCTGCAATTGCGTGAAAGGTACAAAGTCGTTCGATTTTTAGATAATGCAAAAATTATGATTTGGCCAGTTTAACAATACCAAAAGTATGTTTATTGCTGAAAACAATTTGATGCTTTCTCATAGGTCTTTGCTCAAAGCTCCGACCATTGACTTATACCATTTGAAATGAAATGAATTTAGAAAGTAACTCTTGTGCTTGGCATTAAGGTGCAGTCAAATGGCGCTGGACACACCGTCTCTGGTCAGTACCTACATCGCTGACCGTCTCAGCACTCATGGAGCCACTTGCAGCAATATGATCATTCAGTCACCATCTCTGTCCATGTTCGGCCACCGAAAAAAAAAGACCTCTTGCCGAGCTGTCATCAGTCCCTTTCTCAGGCAAACACTTGCTCGTTTTTTTTTTCTATTTAGATATTCTTCATTTAAATCTGTTTTAGTTGCACGTAGATGTAAGAAATTGTTATTTACATGATTTCTAAAAATGAATAGGTAATATTTATTTCATGGTAATAGTATGATACCTTCAATAGATTAAGGAATGTCAAATTAAAATTAATCTTATTGCTTATTCATTAATAATTTTGAATATATTTCCAAAATTTTGAATATATATATATAGAAAGAGGGAGAGAGGGTGGGAATATACATGTTTCCAAGAGTTTCGAGGTGTTTTTGACTCAGTTTTAGATGTAAAGAAATGAAGCTGGCAACATTGCCCTTGTGAGATCTAACAAAAAGAGAATTAGCGCATCTATGGTCTGACTTTCAGGTTTGTTCCTTATGAACTCAATGGTGACGATATGCCGTGGCTAATACAAGGAAATGAATGTTGTCAAGTAATTTAGCGGTTGAAAACACTTGAAATAAAAGAGAAGCCGAGCCATAAAAACTGCATGCGTAATTCACAGATGTAGGGGAGGGCGTTTTACTTTAATTTCCTTCCTTCATTGTGAATTCCACAAGCCTATCTCACATGATGGCTCCTAAAACGCAGCCAGGCATCAAACCCTGTTTAAGTTGGATGATATGACCAGGGGGTTATCAATGTCAAGGCTTTGCCGAGAGTGCTTCAAGTCTTTTTCCATTTAATGTCGCTGAAAATATTCTCGATCAAAGGGGACTAAAGCAAAGAAGTCTCTTAAGGAACACATTAATTGTTTTTTACAATAATTGCTAGTTCAGAAAAATCTCCCGGCAAATAGTGGCAATAGGGAGAAATCATTTTATCAAAGGGTGCTTCCAATCGGTTACAATGTATTCGAACCCGGCGAACATTTTCAGGGCCTGACAAATTAGCAGAATAAAATTACTATAACAATAACAGAATCATTATCGATTGCAGTAAAAGCAATAATGAGTATAATAATAATGATAGAATAATAAGCATATTTTGTGTAAGTATTGATTGATAGCGCCTTGTTTGTTGATATCTAAGAGAAGAAAACCAAACTGTTTTTATGATTCTTTTTTACTGAAATCATGAAAACTTTTCGATTTTCTCTATATCTTTGTCATTGAATGAAATAAAGGTGTTTATGAACTCAAACGGTCTACACAAGAATGCTGCGTTCTACAATGGACACAGATTTAAACATTGAACTTCACGTTTCAAGGTTTTGTTGAGGTTTTGTTTTTGTTTTTTTGGATTGCATTAAATAATCTGTACAGAAAACGACCAAGTTTACTAGAAGTACTATTCAGGGCTTTTGAGTTTTTTTTAAGGATATGATAAAAGTATGAAATACAAGAGTTTTCTGTCCCAGTGGACCCGAACATGAAACTGGAAGGGGATGAAAAATCTAATAGATATATATACATGGTCAGGGAGCTGAAAAAGTTATTGAATATGGAGGCAATGGTAGTACAAATAGTAGTTGAAGCCGTGGATAACCAAGAACATTGAACTGTGAATCGAGGTGAAAAAAATCTAGGCAGAATACCGAGAAGAGTCCTGGTGTGTTGTTGAGACTTACTGTCACTTGACTCTTGGTGAAGGCCAATGGTAACAGTTGATATGAAAATTCTAATAAAAATGATGGTATCTGCTGGGAATTTAGCAAATAACGACTGTTTGACTGTACAAATCAATGGTATGAGCTCAAAGCAGAGACTTTCCAGTTGATGGAAGAGAGAGATGATCCCATTGGCATCAATTGATTAGCTTCTTGCTCTATCTCTTTGCATCTCTTCTTGCCAAGTGTCCAACCCATCTCTATTTTGCTGTTCTATCAATTGTATAATATCCTCAAATCTAGTCTCCCCTCTGATCCTCGTTGATTTTCTGTCTTTTATGAAATTATATATGCACACACACACACACACATATATATATTAGAGAGAGAGAGCGGGGAGAGAAATATTCGAAACATATTTAAAGCTTTAAAGGCTAAAGATGTTAAAGGACCTTTTAAATTTTGTGTCATTTCAGTCAATTCTTTTCCACAAACACTATTGATGTAAGGTTTTCAAAAGGCTTCATGTTTCACGTCACAGCATTTGATTTTATAGGACTAAAAGTATCTTTTTTTTCTGTTGAGATTGTCAGTTGTTTACCAGCTGACTGTTTCAGGGATTCAAAAACAAAATATTAATTTGAACATGACTCCCAAGCAGTGTTGATCAAACACCAGCTCCCTGTAATCTAGAATTTTAATCTTTGGCTTGTTATATTATTTTTCTGGGTTGAGTCATAATAACAACTTGTTATGCAATGTTTGTGGGTATATTTGGACTCATCACTTGCGAACTAAGCTTCATAGACAAAAAAAACTACAATCGATTTCAACACGTCTCAGTCTATGTTTAGCGCACATTCTTAGTCGATTTCTGAAAAACAATAATCTTTATAGATTTTTCGACATTTTTACATTTTTTCAAGTTTGAAATATTTCCAACTGACAGCCAATAACCAACAGTCAGCAGCAATCAGTGTAGAAAATGACCCACTTCCTCAACGGGGGTTGAACAGTCTGCCATATACGGATTCTATCCACCCAACAGCGGTAGCTACCCACCCCACAACCACTTAAAGGGTGGGTGTTCTGACCTTCAATGAGGAATTGCTGGAAACCACCCAATTTGGCAAATTTTTGCTTAGTCATTTGTCATCATCATCAGCAGCAGTAGTTTTTTTTTTCTTCGATCGTTTGACATGGACCTTCCCCGAGATTTCCCAAACCTCATGGATCGAGGGTTTTGCGGGTCCTGTACTTTCTGAACTTGTTTAGTTTGTCACACTATCTTATTTTTTGTCTGCAACAATTCTGCATATGATATCTGAAGACCCACGTTGTGAGTTGTTAGTTCCAATGTTTGACATTCGTGCAACATGACCAGCCCATTGCAATTCGAGTTTTCCGAACGATTTCATGATGTCCCGGACTACGATCTATTCTCTTTTAAACTGTGCTGTTCTGTGATCTCTCCATATGATGCTAAGCATGACCCTTTTCTGTGCTAGTGGCCTGCTTATTAAAGATAAAATTCTTGGGGAAGTGGTGAAAGATTCAGGATACCGGAGCTAGAGGGTCTTCGGCAAAAACTAACTCTCAGTACTTAACCAAAACGAAATCTGAAAATATTATTCCATCTATTTAATCATTCATAGTCATGTGATAATTCAGTTGCAAAAGAATTATTGATTAAAATGGACATTAGTGAAACAAGAGGTTGTTATGGCAACGGTGCCCTATAAAATAAATAATATCAAACGTCTGGCTAGATCCAGTGGGCATTTCAAATTGTTTTGCGCGTCAGGAAACGATTTTGCTTTTGTATGAACAGACGATAACAGTATTTTTTTTTCTCCTTGGTCTTTGCATTCACGATCAATTTTCCTCGTGTTCACTATTACTATATTTAGCAGCAGCAGTTGTATGGGCACTACTTCGTGTAATTCTACAAAACTAAGTGTTCTCAGCTAGTCTAAACTGACGGTCAACAGTTAGTACATGAAATTGACCTTTATCTCAGGGTATCTCATATGCACATATTTCAAATACAATGCTGAAGATATCAGGATTAAACAGGATTTATAATGCAGTAGATTATTTCCAACTAAGTTTTTCAAAATCTACATTCTGTTAGTTTCGTGCGAATCGATCAAATATTGCCTACTGAGAAATTATCATTCATTTTGCCACAAAATACAAAGCTGACGTTTAAAGAGAGCAGATATCACTCTATCAGCTGCAGTTTCAGCTAAAGATACTTAAACTTCATCAGTGAGAGGACTTTTAGACGATGCTGTTTCTAAACACATAATTGTACTCAATAATTAGTCGTTCAGCAAATAAGAGTTGTAAGTTTGTTTTGATACTTTTCTTATTTAGAAACCACCGACCAAAACTCTCAAATCAAATTCCCTTGGTTTTGCAATGTGTCTCTTTGGTTTGCTATCTGTGAATGTGTAAGGTGTATAGGCCGTACCAGTGGAGAAAGGGGAGTGAAGATGGAAATCTTTACTCTTTCCCAAGTCGAGAAGGAGAAAACGATTTTTCTTTCAAAATCACCTCAATAACATTTTGATAGCAGACCAATTAAAATGCTAAATTGATATTTTCCTGTTTTATGGTTCTGCCAGACAGGACCAGAGTTGCCAACTCATTCAAAGTTTTTAACCAAAATTGGAGCAAAAAATCTAGGAAAAATCTAAATTTTGTTAAAAAATAATTTGAAATGTGTCCTATAAATATACTTCATATAATTCAATGCAGCCTGTACCCAACCCCTACAAAAAATAGGAAAATCATGTGTGATTTTTCCATTGCATAAACCAGGTAATGTCAAAAGTTTTTTGAAAGAAGTGATTCAACTTAAAATCGACCATTGTGAAATAGTACAATAGATTGTAGTCATGAGATATCAATAGACTAATCAAAGGGGATGATATGTAATTCGTTTAGTAAGGAACTAAGCAAAATCGAAGCAGTGAAAAGAGAGAGCTATCCTAAATGCATCCTTCATGGAGCTGGAACATGAAACCTAACCAGAATATTGATCCACAAATCGAGAAACATTCAACGCAACAAGGAAAATTTGAGTTCAGCATTACATGAGGTGGGGGTGTAACGAGACAGCAAAGCATATAAGAGGAAAACAGGAATCATAATATCTATTTGAAAACCCAAATGGCAATGGGCTCGTCATACTGCAAGAATGTCAAACAACCGATGGACGACTTACAACGTGGATCCCCAGAAATCATATGCAAAACTGTGACAAGAGATTGGACAGCATGACATTTAAGACAAGTATCAGCTCCACGACGCCCATGATGGAGATGTCTGGCAAATTTTGCTCAAGATCTATGTCCAACGATGTATGCTAAAAGAAAGATGATTTTGATGATGATGAGGCATCATATTCGTACGAAAACATTCCCTGCTTTGGATGACAGTATTTAAAATCCTAGATTTCAATTAGGCTCCAATCCCGGTGAGAAATATAGGGCGGGCCATTTATATACGACGTATTCATAAGGGTCATAAAATATTTGTAAAAAGGGATAGCTTTTTCACACGGTGAATGACTGGTAAGCAGTAAGTGGAGATTTTACTGTGATATAGATGTTTTGATTCTTATCATCCATTTCTCAAATGATTTACATCAAACGGACGAGCCCCATTTGAATTCTTGTATTCACAACAGCCGATCAGCATATTATTCATCACAATTTGCTAGGTCTCTTGATCAAAAGAGCGGACATTTCTTCTGTAATAATTGACTTAAATCTATGGATTGTTGTTGGGTGTTTCTTATGAACTTCACCCTTCAGAAATCTTTTGAGGAAGAAATCGGAAGGATAAATGAGCCCTGTTTGCATCCTTGCATTCACGGAAGCCGTTCAGCAGATTGCTCAATACTGCATGCAATGTATCTTGATCAATAAAGCTGATGGCTGCAATTCGTTGATAGATGTCGAACTTTTCTTATAAACTTGGACCTCCAGAAATGTTAATAGGAGGAAGGCCTGGGGCGTTAAATCCGGTTAGTTATACCAACATTGCCTCTGGAGAAAGTGATTGCAAATACTCCAGATATAAATGACCCGTCCTGTACGAAGCTATCTCAACAAGGGGGCAAACAGTAAGCTTAGTCACGTGCAAGGCTACAAGAGACACTTTTCGATTGAACTCACTAGACTGCAAGTGGTCTAACAAAACTCATTCGTTAGGCAACACTTCTTTTTTTCAATCATCCAGGCTAGAGGGCTAGAGCTAGAGGGCTGAACATTCAAATATTTACTCCTCACTATTGGCGCGTAACTATGACGTTTTTTTTAAATCCCATTCTAAAATACGTTTTTAGGTTGGATTCAATTCACAGTGTAAGTTCATGCTAAATTTTTCTCTTCGTTTGTGTCCAGCTGTGTTGACGCTTGTTTTTAGAATATCCAGCCATTTGAGTGATCCAACAAGACATCAAGAAAAATAACATGGTCATTGATCACCCCAACATGGCATGCAGCCAAAAGACGTTGGTCTTATGTTGGTTTCTATTGAGTGACTCAACTGACCAATCGCTTGGCCAAGAGTTCAGCAACCGGCTCTCTTACCGAATGTGCTAACCTATCAACTCACACATACCGACAAATTAATTTATATATGTAAAATATAAATCTTTTAGTAACCACCTTCAGGGTGACAGCCCCACTGTTACTAATTCAGCATTCTTTCACGCTAAATCAATCCTATAGAAATGACAAAAAACTCCCAAGCGCGCGTAAAAGATACACCGTCAGCCTTTTGATGGCCAATAATAATAGTTCGAAAACGGCTAGATTCGTCTGAAATGTCTATAAAACTTGCTGAGTTGGCTGAAAAATAGCGGTTAATGTTGAATTTTTGCACTGCCAAAATATCATAATGTCTTCCCTCTGATTGGGCAGGAGAGTAGGGTCAAAATTTGACCATAGTGTAGCCCGGCTAGATTGTTAGTAATTTCATTTAATCGAATGTTACTTTTTAAAATGAATGATCTTGGTTCATTCCAAAAGGTCACTCAGTCTTATGTACAGTCCTAAATAGACACATCTGTATATCATTCTCAATTGATAGTCTTGTAAGAAATGAAAAGCAAAAGTGAGTCCATTGTAAGATATTATATACGATACAAGGCTTTCACGTAACTGGTGCCTTGAATATGTATCCAAGTAAATGCCCAGATTTTGAAAGGTTGTTTTCAATCAATGTAGACAGGCTAATGATTCCCTTCACCAAAAAAAAATGGCATAAGACAATCTTTGCACAATCTTTTCTCCGATTTGGCCGTGTGCCGTACTTAGTTTGATCGATATCAATAAGTAGAGCGAGGAAATATGTGGAAGATTATGCAGACAGAGGTGAATGAAAAGAAAAAGCAAAAAGAAGAGAAAGGGAGTCCACGGGAAAAAGAGGGAAAAAAAAGAAAGAAAGAAAGCAGATTGAAGCGAAAGGAAGAAATATAGAGAAAAAGAGAGAGAAAGAGACAGAGAGACATTGAATAAAAGTCTCTTTAATTAAGTGTCGTTCATTTTCGCAAGGCAATTAAGTGCTTAAACTTTTTTTTCTCTCTTTTAGGTAAGTGATTTTCCAGCCTTCACTTTTTTCTAATACCCAATGGACAGAGAAGTGACTTCCTCATTCGAAGATCAGCAGCTTTTTCACTTCACCCCAAGGTATGTGGCGGGGAGGGACATGTCTGTATATATCTGTGTGTGCGTGTGTGAACATGCCAGCGCACGTGTGTTGAAAAGTGTTGGACAGTAGAAATGTGATCAGAATCTGGTTTGCTCAGTAATTTTTCATAAATAAGAGTTTTCATTCCGGTATGAGGAAATTGAGTGGAAAGCTCGTCGTTCGGACGAAATTCCTTGAGCACTTAGTAGTTAACTGAGCATATTCCAAGTGGTGCATCAAGTTTCGTGGTATTCCCTTCGGTAGACTTGAATCCTGTCGGAAGTGTGGTCATTAAAACTAATAAGAATAAAAGTCCTTGTCTCGAAAAGACTTGAGACTTGCAAAGATCACCTAGCCGACACATTCAGTGGAAACTTGGACTTCATCACTTGCCACTCATATTCCAATTGGAGTTGCCCCTGAAAAGACCAATGGTTAACTTTCCATTTGTAGTTTTGAGTTTGACTTGAAAATGAAGTTTTGAAATGTATGACTATGAAGCAATTGTTTTCACTCATTTTCTTTACAGATTACTTGTTATCTTGCTTTAAATCTCCGTGATACATTTTCAATCAATCCAATTTCTCAATTGTGTGCAAAACAATTCGCGGATATCCAATAGTCGATAGAATAAACCTGGTTCTCGAAGATTCGAAGCTTATTCCAACTTCGATTCTGACGAACGATGGTAATCGTAACCTTTGTACTGTATATATGATAAATGGATTGGTCGACTCATAAGAATTGTGAATTTAGCAAGTTGGTTAGAGAGCCGCTTACCGTTCACTGATTTCAAATCATGGCTAGGACATGTCAGTTTTATATGTTTGGTTAATTTTAATGTAACTTGACCACCGGTTAAGGGTTTAATCCTCAAAATAAAGTGACGATTGTTCTTCGTTCTTGCTGTTATTGTTGCTACGAAGGAAATTAAAGTCACATCTAATTTCGACTGGGGTTGGCAAACATTTATATCAAGGTTATTTTTGTTTGGTGTATATTCCCAAACCGGAGAGAAATATCTGCTCTTATATCTATATAAAGTATTTTTACTTTGGCCAGTGGGTGTAGATGTTCAAAAACATGATGTACTCTCGGGGTTAATCGATCTGTTTGTAGTATCAAATCATAGGTATCATCATCTAGTTGTCCACTTTCGTCGGCTAGACTGCCTCCGGAACAATTGTCCCCATAGGACAACTGACCTCTTGATAACTGCCTCTCCCGATAATTGACACTTGTGAATTGCCCGCTGGACATTTTTCCCTATGGGTATGATAATTAACATGGGCGACTGCTTCTTTCACCACACTTTAACCTTGGCTTAACAATTGCTGTGCTATGGTCAGGAGGCAATTATCCGGAGTACAGTTTTCGTAGAACCGGCTAGAAATACATGATCTTAGATGAATGGTTCAACGCTTCGAACAGAAAATAATGGAGGAAGCACGGAAGTGTAAAGCACTGGAAACTAACTGAAAGGGAAGAAAGGTTGCAGAAATAAAACATGTTTGAATCACTTTAGGTTGGAAAGATTTCGATAGGGCAGGCCTAACCTTCAAGAACAAGAGAATTCAACTAGTGCTGAAATGAAGGGTATACAACCGATGCATCCTACCAATAGTCACTTATGGAGCTGAAACAAGGAACAAAACTAAGAGATTGGCCCTTGAATTGAGAACCAGGCGAGGTGCACAGCAGAAAATTACGCTCCATATAACAATGAGAGATCACTAGACGGCAAAGTATATTGGAGGAAAAACAGGAGCCTGAGATGTAATAAAAACAGGAAATCAAATGGCAATGGGCTGATTATGTGGCAAGAATGGCTGACAACCGCTAGACATCATAACAAACAAGATGCATCCCAAGAGATCACTTGCAAAACCTGGGCCGACGAAACATAAGATAGTGTGACGAACTAGATAATTTCAGAAGGTTTTAGCTCCATGACGCCTATAAAAGAGAATGATGATAATAATGGTAGTGGTGAAATAAAGAATGATCATTTAGAAACAAAACCAATGCATCCCCGCAATAGTCATTGATGGAGCTGAAACATGGAACCTAACCAAGAGACGGATCCGCAAACTGAGAACGATGTAACGTGCACATGAGAGAATTATTGTAGGCCTCACATGGAGAGATCACAAGACAGCATAGTACACCAAGGGAAAGACAAGAGTCCGGGACATCATAGAATCCTTTAAAAAAACTCAAATGGCAGTGGGCTGGCCATGTTGCACAAATGGCAGACAACGAATGGACATTGCAATTCACCACATGGATCCCCTGAGATCACATGCAGAACCGAGGCCGACAGAATCTTAGATGGAGAGACGAACTAGACAAATTCAGAAAGTAGTGGCACCGTGACACCGATGATTGAGAAGTGTGGTGAATCCTGGGGAAAGTCTATGTCCAACGACAGACGTTGAAAGACTGATGATGATGAAATGACAAACAAAAGATATCCAACGGAAAGAAAAAAAATACAGTGTTCTCCATTTTTAAGTGGCATGTTTTCGAGAGTTTTAACTAGTTCTGAATTGAATGTAAGTGGGACGGTGTATCATATGTGAGTCCTTCCCTCAATTCAACCGTACACTAAAGGAGGAGTTAATAAGAGATAAACAGATAGTTTTGAAACAGAAAAAAGATTACCACTTCAACTGAGATCATCTTGTGTATACGAATATGTTTTCCCGGTGTGTAAAAGTCATACTCAATAAATCTCTATCCTTTCCCAATACGAATGTTACTAATAGTTCACATGTAACTTGACAGCTTTAATCAACCAGTGAGAAGTAGTCATTTGTTTGTCGTTCGAATTCATTTTTTTTTTCTTGTTTAAACTTAGAAACAATCATTAAAACGATGTTTATGAACCCTTCAAACGGTTCATCCCCCACATGTGTGACCCTTACACTGATACCCGGAAGCTATATAAGGTGCATTGTGTTTGGTCAATATCCCCAGTTCACTTGACAGAATGACGGACAAGATAGTAGAAGCACGGAAGCTCACATACATTGATATCAAATATAATGTGCGCCATGTCTGATCAATGTCAGTTAAGGTCAGATCGTATCAATATTTGTAAATGAAACGCACGTGGCAGCGGCTGCTTGTGTTTAAAAATTTGCAAAAATCAATCAAGTAATATTTAACACGAAGTCAAGATTGCCAAACACTTAGTGAATGTTGAACTCACTATTAAATGTTTGCGAGACTTACCGACCACCCCGCTAAAACAAGTTTTCTACAATGGCATTGGTAATGGCATTCGTCATCTCATGTAGACTCTGGATCTGCACCATCAAGGTATAGCTTTCATTTCTGCGGAGGTCAAGCCAAGTCAAGCCAAGTCAAAGTTTCAAGGAAGACAGGCAGTTCCCCATAGCTGATACAGCTTGGTACCAGAATCGTTGCAAGAATCAATATAAAGAGACAGGAGGCAACGTTGAACTGTTCCTAGTTTTGAATTCAGAGTTGTCCTTCACCTAGACAAGTTGCATCAAATTGCTAGAGTGTCCATTGGGATCTCTTATCTTATCCACTGAAGAGTGAATTCATTTTCCTGAGGACAATACTGAACTAACACAGCTACCGTTCGGGGTTTGGACTCGGCTCATCGATTCTGCTGTTTGCGCTGTTAACGTTTACCTCCCTTTCTACTATAGCATGGCATATCGTTCACTTACTTCAACTGTTGCGTCCTATTTCACTCTGTCACCACGGAAGTAAAAAAAAAAAATGGGTAGAAGTGGAAGATAAACGAAAGGAATCGAACGTTTATGTCTATTTCAGTTGTTCAATGACTTGATCTATGCTTAGCTTCGGAAATGAAAGAATACTTGAGCTGTGTTTTCCAATAATAATCCTTAAGTGTGTAGAATTGATTCAGAGATTCATGTATTCCAAGTTCAAGGATAAATATCAGGACAAGCCATTGAAATACGTTGCAATCACTAAAACGATATATCTCTGAAATTTTGAGATGAGGTATTATTATTATTTCTATCGATATTCGGACCACCCTCATCTTAAATCAGGTATAGCTGATCATGTATGGAAAGAAAAGGGAGACCACCTACCCCTCTGGAACAAGGTTGAGATAATTGATCAGGAAGAACACTGGAAAATTCGAAAATTGAAAGAGTCGGCCCATATGCTAGGCAAACAAAACTGCCTCAGTAATCCTAGCATTGAAATGGATACCATATGGGAACCTCTAATAATAAAAGACAGAAAACAGTAACATGAAAAACTGTCACCTGAGGTTTAAGGCTCCTAATTATTAGCACCTGTTGTCCACATGGACACATAGCGCAGTGGATATAGCAAATTACTGTAAAGTAATCTGATGGTTCTAGGTTCGATCCTAGTGCGAGACATTAAAACAATACTACTAATGCTAAGAGGGTAGTACAGATAAGTAAAGGGTTCGGTTCGTTACTTCCCCAGATGATACCTGACGAAGTCCGTAGAGTGCAACGGCCGAAACGTTGTATGAAAAACAACCAAGATGAGGATGGTCCAAATATCAATAGAAATAACACTGAAACGATGTAGACGTTTTTCAAATTCAGTCGAATTTAATAGAGAAGAGCAAAGTACCTTGTGGATAATCAACTCACCGTTGAACATTGTTGAGACTTGCTTAATAACTATCCCTCAAAAACAAGCTTTCGACGATTGTACTGCTGCTGACATTTGTCATAGATCTGCAATGATATAGTCTTGTTTTTTACCTCGCCAGGGGTCAGGCCTAGGCGAGGTTTTAAGGAAGACAGTCGTTTATCAGTACAGCTTATTTCTAGGACTTTCCTCCGAAACTCAAATAACATACTCCTTCATCTTGTCAAAATTATGATAACGAGCCTTCAGCGTCAGCAACTGAAACTCATCCTTTAATTATATGGGATAGTAATTTTGCCAGTTGAGTCTGGTTTCAAGATTTCAGACTTTCTTGAACAATTAAAGAAAATGGGGCTGCTGCAATAATCGAACATGTCATCGATATGGTAGCTGCTTTATCGTGGCTGCCTTTTCTTATTTGATTGTTTATTTTTTTACCTTGTGTAGGCCAAGTGAAATATTAACCGTCTAATGACGAAAGAGAATTCCGAATAAAAGTCTCAATATAATATACTGCAATTTATAATCATTCCTTCTGATCTTATAGCCATTTCTTAATACTCACATACGCACACAAACAAACACACACACACACATACCCCCACATATATATATACATATATATACCAAAAACACTTTGAAGCCAATAGTTAATCAATATATATATATATACACACACACATCCGGACATTCATACTTAAATGTTAATAAGCAAGCACACGCACATACGCATTTTCACTTCTTCATTATATTCGTGGAGTTATTTAACTGAACCCCACGAGAATAGAATGTAATATGGGGGTGCAGAACACACGCCAAGACGTGGGTAGAGACATCTGAAAAATTATATCATTCCTTGTAAGTACAGTCGCAAGTAAATAAGAGCGCTGGTTTTGAGATTTCAGGAAGATATCTCAACCCCTTCGACTGGACTACTTAGGCCAATACGGCACCCAATGAGATAAAAACTCATAGACTAAAATGGTCAGAACCAAGAAAACTTAGATTGAATCTTGAACATTCATTTTATCCGTGTTTAATGATAAAAAATAGATCTATCATTTCTTCGTATTAGCTTTTTTGATAATTGTTCATTCGTTTTCTGGTCACTCAGATCAATACAATATTCAGCAGACATGATACGTTAATATCTGTCAGACGAGAGCATCTCAACATTAAATTCCAAACAGGGATATTAAAACAGAAAAAAATGATGACGGTCCAAATTCACTATACATCATTTCCTTTTCTTTCGCTACTTTTCGTCTACTCTTCTCCAAATGTCGACCATTTTTCTCCTTTTAATTTACAATAACAGTGTTTTATACGGCAATAACCACTAGCAATGATTACTGAGCGATAAAAAAAAAGTGAATTCGTATCAAATGCGTGAGTCAGAGGAGAAAGTTCACTTCATTATGATTCAGAGCCGACCTGACGCATATGCAGACTGAGTGATTGTTCCGGACTTAATGGTCACTAGAGGGCCCTTGAACGCAGTAGGGTCCCCAAATTAATTCTGCTTAGAGTTTCATAAAGGTTCTGGATGACAGTGTTATGGTTGGTGAAATAAACCTTTTATTCAAACTGTGTTTCGACGGTTATGGAGGCGCGAGATTTGTGTCAGTCTCTAGGCATTTCGCATCACTTAAGCTTTTTTTGTTATGCGAAGCAGTATTGGGTTCCTTTTGGTCTGATTCGACGGTATTCTTGTTCGAAACAGCAATTCTGAATATCATTGTAAGGAAGTAGTATCCGTCCGATTTTACGTAATCTTCCTACTTTGGGGCAATTTGTATATATATAGACAGAGATAGAGAGAGTATTCTTAACAACTCTCTCCCTTCTTTCTCTATATTGTTCTCTCTCCCCCCCTCTCTCTCTCTCTCTTTTATATATATATAAGCTGTCAGATCCGAGAGTTGTTTGCCTCTCTGGGAGTTATACAGTTTTTGGTAGTGAATTCTGTTGAAAAAAAACCATCATTATAAATCCTCAGTGAGGCAGAGTTTTAAGAGTTTATCAAAGCAAATATACCAAAATCAAATCAAAAACAAACTTTTCTCTCTTGTTTTGAGTAAAAAGAGGGA
>OY735212.1:8513849-8516349 GCA_963457665.1 Thysanoteuthis rhombus | reverse complement strand
AAGCGTACAACACAATTTTTTTAAATGCATCATGTTATAACATAGGAAAATTATACTACTTTATTGTCATAGAGTTAGATAAAAAATGGAAAAAATGTTAAATGCAATTAAAAGGAAAATTGAATTTTTCTTCGTCAATGTCAACAACATTTTTAGGATAATAGATGATAGATATAAGTAACATTTCGCTACTCTATTGTCATGAAACAAGATCGAAACCGAAATGAAATGAAAACATGTACCCATTGACCTTGTCGAATGAAAATGACAGAAAAATGAATATTCTTTAGAAAATTTCAACTTTTATTTATTCATTCTTTGTTTTTTTTATAGTTGTTGTATTACAATAAATGAACAAAAAGCAAAAATCTTAATCCAATGAAAAATGGCGTCTCGCTTGTGACATTAACCGAGGATTTCACTCCTACAGTAAGGATGCCCTAACGCGAGAAGACAAAAACCTTTTGTCTCTGAATTTTTGCTTTACTTTTTTCCTTCGTCATATATAATCTCTGTCTGATATTCTTCCAGTTTTTAGTCTGGCTGAGACCAGTATATCTTTTGTTTCTATTTTGTTTAAATATTTGTTCGATAAGACAGTAAATATTTTTTTCTGTGATCTTTCTTTTATTTCTTTTCATTAAAGACAATGGAAGAACCACAAAATGAAGGATATAGAATCACAAATCGCTTTCTTTCCCACCCTGCATCAATAAATAATTACAAAAATTCAATGTGGTAGTTTTAATTCAAAGTAATGATCTCAATTTGTTTATTGACCAATCTTTTCTAAATCCGAAGGATTTTTTCCCAAGAAAGACAACCGCAACTAATGCATTTTTATTATTGTCAATTCATAATACCAGTTGTTTAAACGTTGATCATTTAGAAGCTTCCTAAGGAGGGTACCGTTCTCGGCACTGTGCTCTATAGACCCCGACCATCTTCTTCTCGCTAAACTTTCCGACGGATCGTTCTGCAAGCGACAAAAATGAAAGAATACGTTTACAGATCACTGTATTGCAGGAATGGCAAATCATTTGAGGAGGAGATGATAGATATTGAGACAATGATATAACCGAGAAAGACAGAAAATAACATGATTTACATGAACCAGCCCAATTCCCATTAACCCATATTTACGAGAGCGTATCAATATAATCAGAATTTTTTAGATCAAAATCATTTTTATACGATAGACATTTTGTCCGTACGTCTACGGTAGAGCAAGCTCGAGTTTCAAGAACACAAAAATTCTACTAGTCGTAAAACGAAGGGTATACAACTAATGCATCCTCCCGATAGTCACCTATGGAGCTAAAACATAGAACCTTAAGATTGACCTTCGAAATGAGAACCATGCAATGTGCACATGTTAGAATCGCACTCTGCCTCATATGGAGAGATCATAGGACAACGCAGTATATTAGAGAAAAGACAGGAGTCCGGGATATCATAGAAATAAGAAGAAAACTCCAATGACAAGGGCAAGAATGGTAAACAACAGCTGGATATCACGACTCACAATGTCGATCCTCAGAGATCATTTGCGAAATTGTGGTCGAACGAAAGTAAGATGGCGTGACCAGCTAGATAAATTCAGAGAGTACTGGCTCTGCGACACCCATGGCAGAGAGGTGTGGCAAATCTTAAGGAAGATCTATGTATAACATGAGACGCTAAAAGGAAGCTGATGATGGCAATGCATGAAAATACAAAAAGGATTACCGTTCTGAAAGGAAAAGCATTTTAAGGGTTTTGCATTAAACCACTACATCCACCACTTGGGCAGAAAATCTCCATGAAATCCCCAAAAGAAGAAAATGTCAAGCGAAGAATAACTTCAGTTTGGCAAGCTTTCGGTGTGTTAAGCTCAACCCCCAAGCACTACAGAACCTCGTTAATCCTAAGAAGAAGGGTATAAAACCAATACAGACATAAAACCTGACTAAAAGATTGGCCTCCAAACTGAAAACCATGCAACGTGCACATGAGAGAATCATACCCAATATAACAAGGAGAGATCACAAGGTAGTACTGGCAATCAACTGGTCATATGACGAGAATAGCAGACAACCACTGAACATCACAACTCGAAAGGTGGATCCTCAGAGATCTCATACCAAGAGTGGCTGACAATAAATACGATGACGTACCGAACTACACTCGTTTAGAAAGTATTGGCTCGATGACGCCCTTGATATAGAGATCTGGCGAAATTTGGGGAAGGTTTAAGTCTAACAACGGACGCTAGAAAGCTGCTAATGATGAAATTCTAGGAAAATGTTTATTCATCTATTATCTACGGGTAGGATTGGGCTAATACTTATCTTTTTTAATGATTACATGTTTAGAAAAACTGTAATTTCTATCAGGACCGGAAAAAATGAAACCAAAGCCACGGTTGTATTTCAACCTCCATTTCATTTGAACTTAATATTCGTTGCCAAGAGTTCAGCTGACTTCATCGTTTAGTTTTATCATTTTGGACAAACAGAAT
>OY735212.1:8448849-8508849 GCA_963457665.1 Thysanoteuthis rhombus | reverse complement strand
GTATCGAGAATTAATTCTGTTTCGTTTACCTTTTAGACTTTAATGAAGCAGAAGAGTTGCTTTTTTCTATTTCTCATTTTATTTCTAAGTTTTATTCCATTTCGGCTTGAAAGGAATGGATTCAATTATTTTATTAGCTTAATTATGCCGATATAAATAAAGCAGTGAAAATCTAATTTCCGCGCTTCTGAATCTCATTCTGATTATTGGCAAATGGGCAATCTTAGAATATTTAACGCCCCAGGAAAAAGCAACGTACTGCATTTACCTGATTCAATATACAGATTCAATAAAAAGTCGAGAACTGATTTTTACAAGAATGTGAACATAGGTTTAGAGAAGGTATTCTTGATCATCTATTTGATAAGATGATCCTTAATTTTTATCATTCAGATCAAATTTCGGGGCCCCCCCAAGGTCGTAGGGTCCAGGGAACTGCCTAGCGTGCCCATGTGCATAATATTTGAAATTGCATTTACCTTGTTTTCTTTTAAAAATCACATCAGCTGACTGAATCGGACGACGTTTCTCGTGTGAAGTTCTAACAAGGGACGTTACTCTCAGAAACGCAGTTGAAAGAGCCCCCTGTTTTGCTATTTCAGACACACATTGAAGTTAGGGGAGGAAAAAGGAGTTGGCAGGAGTGTTTCAATATGTCAGCTTGCCAGTCAGTTGAGTCAGTGATAATCATCGGTACAACAGATATTCGTGCATCCACTCTCTCAATTATTTAGACCTCATAATTCATGGATTAAATTGGGTAGAAGATGGCATTTAGTATTTTGCCCGTTCCAGTAAGCCTCCAGATACAAGTACACACACACACACACATATATATATATATATTTGATTCGTGTTGTTAGATTGTGCTATTGTGCTATATTGTCTGTACTGTTCAAACCTGCACTGTTTAGATTTTATGATAACTGAATTTGGTTTATACTTTGTTAAATTTATTTGTACAGAAACACCGTAACCGTATTACCTCAAAGTCTGCACTAATCAAAACCGCACTATACAAGTCATTCTCGTACCTTTTTTTGTTAACGTTATTAAAAGTGTTGCATTCAAGTTTTTGCTTATAGAAGCGCCGTTCTTAACAATCAGGAGATGAATCACAAAAATTCTTAAAAAGCGTCTACCACTGTAGATATTTTTTTCACCCCTTTCCACTTATTATGAATCTGATTTGGCTTGGCTCGAGGCTGTTTTGTGCAAAAGCAAAATCAATAATTGTTTCCCCGATAGACTTGTGAAGAATTCCAGTCAAAGATATTGTTTTCAAACTCATTTTTTTTGTCTTTCTTTCACACGGTAGATAATTGCAAGCATTGCTAAGCACTGTTAGGTACGCCGGTGCGTCTTACACTATTTCAGAGTCATTTGCCCTCTAGACATTATCTCAAAGTTTCATTCAGCTTCAATAAAATTTTCTTGTTTCAAATCAGTTTCGTCTTATTTTAGATCGTGTATCATTTTATGTGGAATTCATTTTAGATCATGGACGAAATGCATAACTTAACTTTGAGGTGTTTACTTCATTCGAGTTTTTGAACTCCCTTAAGATATGTAAAGAAGACCTAAGTAAAGAATAAATACAGAAAAGTTATAAATTTTTTTTTCTAGGTTATGTAAAGTTAAATGAGAAAAACAATTTCTTAGAAACAATGTTTTCTTGTTGTATATTAAAGAATCACCAAACGAACTGCCGCCCGAACTGTCAAGATACTTTTTCCAGTTTTTAATTTTCTTTTGTTTTTTCTTCTGGCAGGCAGGCTGCGTATATATTTTGTGTACAGACCATACCAAAGAAACAATAGGGCTGCAAAGGTCTAGGAAAAAACGGTCTTTTGGTTCTTTCAAAAACTCTGCCTCACTTTGCCGAGTATGTCTCTGCAAAATTGATTCCATGTTTGAGCAAGCATTCATACTTGCTTTTTTTTCTCTCGAAAATTTGCACTTCTTGTGATCACTTTAATCCTGAAGAAAAAAAAGGGGTGTACAAGCGATGCATCGTCGTGATAGTCACCTAGGGAGCTGAAACACAGAATCTAACCTGATGATTGACCTTGAAACTGAGAACTATGTAACGTGCACAGGAAAGAATCGCGTTCTGCATCATATGGAGAGATCACACGACGGCACATTTCATTAGAGATATCATAGAATCTATTAGAAAATGCAAATGGCAGTGGAATGGCCATATAGCAAGAATGTCAGACAACTATCACAACTTACAATAAAAAATGTGGCTGTCAAAATAGAGATGGTGTGACACACTACACAAGTTTGGATCGTATTTGGCACCACAACGCCCATGATAAAGAGATTTGGAGAATCTTTTGGATGACCTATGTCAACCGAAGGACGCTAAATGATTGTTAGTAATGATGATGATAATAGTACCATATACGAGAACAAACTTCCACGTAATATCATTCAGTGAGAATTATGGAATTTTTCAGGTTAATAAGCAAAACATTGTCAAAATATTTCATGTAATTAAAAATGACAGTAGGTGGCTATCAGCTGACACTCATCTATGATTAGGTTCATTGTAATGTTGATTGACTCTTTTTTGCAACCGTCGTAGTTGAAGCATCCTCTAGTAGGCCTGCTTCATTTGAAGACTGCATCTCTTCCCTTTCGAATATCCTTGGCACTCAAAGTTTCTTGCCAGATCCGAGTGTTCCAAGTCCTTCATCTTTGAGATCTGCTCGCAGCTCACAGCTTACCAAACAAGTATCGGTGGTGACGGCCTTTTTGAGCTTTGTAGTCGCAGGACCCAGCCATAGGGAAATCTTGGGGCTTTTTGTGCTGCCAATTCACAGGTATCCGTTGTACATGACCAAATATCAACGCTGTTGTTGGACCACTTTTGCTGAGAGTTAAATGGAGTTGCACTTCTTGCTGGAGATTAGGCTGTTTAGCCATTGGTGTCCTGTGATAACTTGCCGAGGGTTTGTATACCATATCTCAATATACTCAGTGTACAATGGATTTATTGTTCAGTGACCGAAATGAATAAGGAAAGCAATGGATGTTTGTATACAATGTCACATATTCTATAAAGTTGGCTAGCCAGATGAAATAAAACTTCAGCCCGGGTTTAACCCAGGTTCAACCCGTGGGTCGTAGTTTACCGATCCCCGCTTTAAATCACAGAAGGACCATCATTTAAGAGACGAAATCTTTTGTTGGGAAAGTTTTAAGTGAGAAACTAATTTGCATGGGGGAGATTGATGTGAACTCAAAACAGGTCTGGTTAGTCGCTCAATAGGAACTGTTACGTCATCAATGTTTTGAGGGCAGCATGCCAGGATAATCAATAAAAAACTGGTGAACAGCGGGATCAATGAATAAGTTACCATTTCGCCTTTTGTTTCATGCCTTTGGTGAGAGCTACCTTAGGTAAAGGATCAGTTCAGCATATATTTACATTGCAAATTGAAAACTGTTGTGAATGATCGTTCATAGATTGAAAAATAGGTGATCAATCATTTAATTACCTTGCTCGCCTTTTGTTATACCGTGAACACTAGAATTTTTTTTTTTTCAGAAAAACAATTGTGAACAAGACATAGAAAAGGGGGAAATGTTTTAGTTATCAGTCCTGTAGTTTTAGCGGTTTGTACCTTCGGCACATGTATCGCCAACCAGCCAGTCAGGCAGCCAGACTCTTTCAAAAACAGAAGAAAACTATGAAGACAGTTCTGGTTGATGTTCTCCAACACATCGATTGGAACGGTGAAGACTGGGGGAAAATAAATGAAGATAAACAATTTAAATACTTCTTTGTTTTTCCTCTCCAGAAACGAACAAATCATAATGAATCAGAAAGTTTGAGCTTGCTAAATAAAAGCAAAAATCAGCATGAGTGCCTCCAAGGACATTTCAAAAGTAAGACATATTGTTGAGCTAAGTAAAGACTAAATAAACAAGATGAATAATTCTATATTATTTTTTTTCCTTAAAAGAAAAATACAAATCATGATAAATCAGAAAGTCTTCGTAAGCTTATTAACTACATATAAACTGAACTTAGATGTCAAGGCAGAAAGTATGGCTTTTATTTTCTGTTGATTTTCACAAGCTTTAAAAGCGTCGAAAGGTCGGATAAGTCAATCAATAGCAACAATCACGTGATGAATACATTCTGGCACTGAGCTCTATTGAGATGGATCAGTTCGCAAAAGGGGTGATTAATGAATTATTAATTCTGTAACCTTTGGAGGATCCTTAAAAAGTCCTTATTTTCAAAAAGCTTCACAAAAGAGAAGCCCAAACGCTACCAGTCACAAACTGAAGGGTCAATTTTGCATTGACTTAAATTATTAATTGACCATATCTCATTTACGGAGAGATATTTGAAAAAGTAATTTCCAGACACATTGAGGAATGAATGATCAAAACTTCAGCTCTCCAATTAAATTCTTGTGGCCTTCGTGCCTAGCACATATATACACTCACATCTTCGTTATGTGGTAATTTGACAATTGAGAGGCAAGGAAATATCTGAGAGAAAAAAAAACAGTTTTTACGTCACGAAATTTTTTTTTAAAATCACATTGGCATGTTCTTATGCATTTTGACGGTTACCAACAACTTTTTCCGGAGAACTTTGTGTGGTCGCCGAGAAAAATGTTTACATATTTGTGATTTGAGGAGTAAAATTTCTGTGTCGTTGATTGTTTAGTACGACGAGGGCAGAGGACGTGATTGTATCTGCGTCGGTGAGGATCGGGTCGATCGGAAATAAAAAAGTTCTGTGATAGGAGAGGTCAGGAAGTATTTGTTTCTGTGTCTCTGAGTATCAGGTTAGTCTGAAATGAGAAGGGTCAGTGGAAGGAGGGGTCATCCATTGAATGCAAGACACCATCTCTCCGTTCTGTAGAAAACAACAGCCATAAAAACATTCTTAAAAACTGACTATTTTAATCCTGGCACCGCGCCTTGTCTGTAACTTTAAGCGCAGTGGAACAAACAAAGTCATCCTTTCACCATTTAAACAAACAAGAACAGCTTTCGTCTCTTTTATTATCGTCTTCCTGTGATTCAAAGTTACCAATTTTTGTTCAGACAATTAAATCTCTTCTGACCCTCTATTTTTTGACACAACGTTCCAGCCGAACCATTCTACGAACCTCTTCGTGTGTAAAAATGCATGACTGGAGAAAGATTCCGGTAGGAAACAGTGCCTCACGTTATGTATTTTATATTTTACCTCCGAAATGGCCGTAGAATCAATTGGCTGAAAATCACAGGGAGATAATAATAGAAGAGACGAAAGTCGTCGCTGTTTGTTTAAACTGGTTGTTCCAGTGCTCAAACCAACGTAGAACCAATAATTTCGAATGCTGATTCCAATTAGGGATGTAAGCTGGCCACACAATCCAAAATCAGGCTTAGCCTGCCTAATGGGTGAGATAATCCCACTAGTGCTAGTAATTGATGCTCAACGAAGATTTAGACGCTGATTTTCTTGAGAGGCACACCTTATCCACTTGAAAAATAGTTGAAATACGAATATTATCGTAAATCCATGAGACAAAAAGATGCCTACCACGTAGAAGTCCTAGTCTAAATTGGGAGTAGAAAAATTGTTCAGACTAAGATTAAAACCGAACCAAGGCAGGTCTTGTTAGTCACTCAATTAAAATCATCACGTGACCAACGCCTTTGCTGGATGCTGTTTTCGCTGCGATTAATTTTTAAGAAATTAGAAAAGTAGGGGGGGTTCCAATGAATAAACGTTTATTGCAAACTGAACCAGCAGCCAAAAAACTATTCTGAGGTAATTTCCAAAACTCTGTTTTTACTAAACATATTAAGCATTAAATATTCCAATTTTTAACCTTTCAGCTGTGCTTATATAAATACATACGTAAATACATGCATAGCCAGCCAGCAAGACCAGCTTAGAAACTAGAGAAACCCGTATTACAAGTTCTTTGACAGTTTTGGTAGACAGTTTCTCATTAGTTGCCTCTGCCTTTGTATCATAAAATTGGTAATGTTTATTAGCGTTCACAAAATGGAGAATAAGGAATCCGATTGATAATTAATGCTCATAAATTTAGCTATAATGATAACCAAGAGAATTACTTTATCTGTTCTGTGTATCAGTAAGGGATATATCTCGTCTATATAATCATTCAGTTGATTACCTAATAATGACCTAATAATAATAGAATTTCATGTTCTGATGACTTTGTGAAAATGCTGGATTTAAAGCATAATCGAAATGGAAAAAGTGATAAAAAAATGATCAATTAATGCTCAAAAGAAGAAAATTTTCCAAGTTATGTAAATCTCTATTATCCATGTATATAAAATGCAATGTGTATAGAAGATTATTCTCTAAGCTCATTGCAATGCAAATCTCTATTATCCATCTACATAAAATGCAATGTGTATAGAAAGCTATTCTCCACGCTTGCTGCAATGCAAATCTCTATTATCTGAGTACATAAAATGCAATGTACATATACATATATTTCATATATGCTGTCGCATTCGATGGCACATTTAAACTATACACATTGTCAGTTTCGACAGCCGAGGGATATTCGATGGATTATCTTTTTTATCACGGTTACTATATTTTCTGATGATGGCTAGCGGATACACAGATAAAGTCGTTTTAGATAGAAGAGGAAAAAAGAAAGAGACTTTGATCACGACATTGTCTGCTCTCCTCAGGATATTGTTAATTTCAAAGTTCAAATTTGAAAACTAATATGAGTTCAATTGAATGCACCTAGTAATAGACACGATTGAAAGAGATAATGAACATGAATAGTAGTTAGTGGACACGTTAACGACAGAACTGCAAAGCCTTCAGTGTAATCTGGAAACAATGTGTCTGGCCAAGTTGGAAACTATCGTAGACTAACAGAAATAGGTTTTGTGGAGTCGATTGAAAACGTTGTTACGTAATGATTATACAACTTCGAGTTGAAAAAATTTTTTTTCGAATATTAACGTCCCTTCCCGTAATTTTGGACAGTATCTATGTAATATTTCATTCGATTGAACAACCATAACCATCAAAGATGTTGATGAGTTTCAACTTTTTTTTCTTTTCTTTTTTTTTTGCATGTGTATGTAGTTATGTGTTTGTTAATGGGTTTGTTTATATGTTAGCGTGTTCCAGCAATCCTGGCCGTAATGATTTATATACAGATTTGATGATTAGCTCCAGTACTGCACTAGACCCCTCATATGAATTGTTTGTTTTTGTTTGTTTGGGTTTTTTTTTTTTTTCAATTTTTGGACAAAAATGCTTTTTCTGACCTTTTAGGGTTTTATTTTAACGGTCACATTAATAATAGCTAGATTCTCCAAGATCTGATTGTTTTCAATTGTTTTTTTTTAAATCCTGTTTCAGATATTTTTTAGAAGAAATAACGTTTAGATTCTCCTGTAGGGAACGCCAGTGATTTCATTAATCGTATTCATTCTGACTATATCCATTCCTAGTTGGAATTTTTTTTTCAAAATTTGTCGCTACGGTGGTTCAGTTATTGACTGTGACGATGAGTTAGTAATATTTTTATTCATTAATTCTGTCAATCTCTTGTCAATGTATTTGAGAAGACACATCAACTGATCAATTTTTGTTCCGACAATTTAAACGGTTCTTTCTATATTTGTTGTTGACACGAGGTTTCGGCCTTTCCACTTTACGGCCCTCTTCAGATATAATAGGCAATAGTACTGTGATTTTAGACCATTTTATGTATATATAATACACTTTTATAATTTACTAGATATGACTGTTACTAGCGTGGCTGCTGCAAGGTTAAACTTCCTTCCCACTCCCAATTCTGATGATTACTGCAGCATTTTTATTGCATAATCGCATAAACTTTTGTAGATATGTAAGACTTGTCGGTTTGGCTCAGTCGGTAAGATAACCACGGACTTGTAATTAGGTCTTGATTTCAAATTACGGTTGGGGAATGTTGATTTCATGTATCAGTTTGGTTTAAAGTGACTGAACAGATAAGCAGTGAGGAGTTCATTCCGCTTATTTAGGTGAGGGTTGCTCTTGTTCTTGTTGCGGTAGAAAAACAAACTAAGTTAACTCTAGGCTTTGATAAGAGTTTGATAAAAATATCCTATGCTTTGCCTAAGTAAGATTGCAGAACTAATAATTTTCCTTGGTTCTACTATTGGTGATATAATGATTAACAAGCTTGTGATGCTGACCTGTACTACAGTAATGAGTTTCACTTTCACAGGGCGTCATACAAATGTGCCCTCGTGTCAAATTAAGCTGTTTATGCACTGTAAATTCTGAAGCAGAGCATAGTTCATATCTATTAAGTTTAGTTAAATTTGACATTGCACCATATATTGGATCACAGATTGAGAATGAAATTCGTCGAAATAGTAATGGTGGGCATCGTAAGCTTGTTATCTAATACTGCACTGCTTGTGAAACTAGGGATTTCATGAAATTAACCCAAATGTTAAGGGATATTATAAAATCCCTAAGGATTTACATCAAGTCACGAGCTTCACAAGTGCGAATTTCTGATTAATAAGCTGGAACATTCATTCTGTTCAGTGATAATAGATTCTGCAAGAGAAGATTCTGGTTGTTAGCATTTGAACCCTTGTATGGAAACTATTCAGTTTTTGATTTTTCTACTTTTATTATTATTTCACCATGCCCCTCTTATCACTATCCAGTTTCTTTGCAGTTAGATAAATAATCCTTGATATATTGGAAATTAGATAATTAAACATGGAAATTTGCAATATCTCTACTGAGTTTTTGATCTAACAAGGTTTCGGAACCCGCGGTTGTGTTGAGCATTGGAAGACACCATCAGCGTTTGAAAATTTAAAAACAAGACCCATAAGTTCAACGATATGTCCACCATCAGAGGCGGTAGTAGTCGAGGAGGGGGATGAGTGAGAAGAAGAGGAAGAGGATAAAGTAGAGTACGTGGAATAAGAGTGTTCAACTGGAAGTCTGGATCCAAGAATGAAAAAATTTGATATTTAGTATTAATAGACGTGATAGTGGTAGCAAGGGGATGAAAGACAACTGGAGAAAGGTAAGAAAATGAAAATGGTTCACTCCATGAACCAACTTTCATATCAATACAACATGATACAGCTGAGAAAATTGATATTTCACATATGAAGGGCCGACCGACCAACCGAAAATGGCTTATAGATACGTAGGTATGCATCTGAAAAGCATCACGAATAGAATGCACTATTGCAAAGATGATTTTCATAATTTCAGGAAGTTCCAAGAGTTTTTCACCCACTTGAACTCATCCTCCCTGTTCACATTGTTCTTACGATGTTTCAGTCGATTCATTCTCTGGCCTCCTCCCGGGGTAATACGCAATATGAGTAAGAGAAGAAAGGATCTTCTTTTTTTTTAGTCTCTGTATCCGAGAGGGTTCGTTACACGTACAAAACTTATCAATATGATTTGTTGAAAATTTGCCACTGAAGACAACCTTCACGATAAAAAGAAATACAAGAGAATCCAAATGGAAACCGATTCAATGTGAGTGATGCATATTCCAAACCCAGACAGTTTGGGAAGCAGCGTTGGGACTGCGTTCTCTCTTGCAACGAAGGCAGGTGATAATGAAGATGAATAGTTCGGGTGTTTTAGTGCCTTTATTTCATAAGAAAAGGTGTGAGAACAAATACTGCCAGCGTGTCGCAACAAAAGTTGGGTCAGGCCAGCCGGGCCATAGCCAAACCTCCAATGCTAGTCATTAAATGATATCTGCTAAGTTTGATTATCTTTGCGATTGTCTCTCCGGTCGGAGCCCAATAATTTTCTACGTCAATATGGACCAGAACGTGATGTGACTTTCAACTAGCTTCTTCTCGGTCGTCGTATAAGGCAAGGCATGGTTCGATAACAGACGGATGTCTATTGTGCAATGTTCGTTTCTCTGGTTCGAGAGAAGAGGGGTGATGATGGATGCTGGGAATTTCTGTAGGGCTGTTAGTGACTAACAAGATGATAGACGGTGAACACAGTGCCAGATGAACTATGTTGCAAAAGTAATATATCCTGCGGGTCCCAATTTCGAGGGCCCGTGCTAAATGCTTGCGAGCATTCGATTCCGATTCAGTGATTATGCACTGGCTCTATAGCGATATAACTGTTCTACCTTAAACCTTTATAAACGAATGGCTGTTTAAGATTAACAAGTTTAACCAAATCTCACTTCTAATTGAAGGTATGATATAGACACGAAGGTAGTTGAAAATGAAGTAATAGTAACTGCTCACAAATAAAAATGAAATTAAAGTAATAATATCACTGAAATTTGAGACACGTTTGCCGAGTCCCTCACTGACGTGCAAGTCCAAATACAGTTAGCGTCTACACACACACACACACACACACACATGCACACACACATGGGCCTCTGGGTCTGAAGCAAAGGTTTCAATTCTGCTTCGTGGTACTGGATGGGATATTGAATTGTCTATAGCCACACTGAAGAGTTGTAATATGACAAAACAGCTGTCTGTGGATGACACAATAATATATATATATATATATATTTATACATATATATATATATATATAAATCGAAAAAATAGTCTGAAAAAAGAAAAATAATTTACAAAAGGAACAATCGTAGTAGGATACGGGTTCAAGCATTCCTGGCCATACTGTTTTGTCTGTATACCAGAAAATTGATATCGGTGCACCATTAAACCCATTCTAAGAACGCGTGATTTAGGGTGGGATCGGAATATTTTCTACCATGTTGGGGGCGCTATTCTGACATATCAATATCTACATTCTCCAGAATCTAAATGTTTTTTGATGTTCTTTTACAATATTTTAGAAGTTCCCAAATAGAATACCCCAATTATTCATAAATAAAATCAATCCTGATTTCTTTTAGATGACTAAAAATTTTGATGCAATGTTTTTTCAACTTTGAAAGTGATGGCGATTTTATAAGCATCTTCGTTATTTCAAGCGACTTTATAACATAATCAACCGGAGGGCAACCCTGGCTTGGTCTCACCCGTGTGTACAGTAGGTTCGCAAGATGATTTAGCCGCAAGAGCAAACACGTTTGGTCTCTGGACCAAATTCAATAATCAAAGACCTCAACCAATCTTATAAATAACTTGCAAGAAAATGCATGCAAATACTTTTCTTTGCATCTATTACCCATACATGCTTACGACGTGTCATATAATTCGTAAGAGAGGAATTGCTATCTTTTAGTAAATTTTACTTTTTGCTTGTGTACAAAATCTTTTGTTTTTCTTTTTTTTTTTTTTCAGAAACAAATATCTATTTTTCAGTATAAAATTTGTCCACTTTTGTTCTTGAAAAATACCAATTGGAAATTTCGGCACGGGGGGAAAGTGTTTGTCGCTAAGGCAGTAATGAGGGCACTAAAGAAGTTAGTAGGGGTTACAGTGACAAAGGAGGGAAAGTTCAATGGTAGATGCTGAGATGATTACAGTGGAAATAGTACGAACCCTCATGGATTAGATTCTATCGTGATAAACGAGAGGATTCCGAAAAAGCGATATTTTAAACTTCTTTTACTCAAATATCTTGAAAGGTTGACTCATCTCTAATGTACATAGATAATAGGTATTCACACACACACACATATACGTGTGTGTGTATATATATATGTATATATGCGTGTGTGTGTTTGTATGTGTGTGTGCTTCTTCAAAAAGCTTTCAGCTTTACATACTAAACAGATTAAAAACTTTTTCCAAATACTTGTCACTTCAGTCACTTATTTCCTATTATTTGTTAACGTAATTTGTGTAATTTTCTTCAGCGTTTTCTTTTTGTTTTCTTCTTGTTTTACATGTACTTTTATGGTACTATGCGTAAATTACTCTTGTTGGGATCATCATTTTTCTGTTATGTAAATGTTGCGTGGATTTACAAAAAACAGTTATATTATCATATCAATAATTATTCCGTCGGATTAGATCTCTCTCTCTCTTTCTCTCTCTCTTTCTCTCTCTCTCTCTCTCTCTCTATATATATATATATATATATATATATATATATATATATATATATGAATCTACGTTGATCCAGCACCACCCAGATCAGGCGAAGTACACTCAATTTCTTTTTTTTTTACTCAAATCAAGTTTGTTTTTGGTTTTTTTTTCATTTAGAATATTCCCAAGTAATGATAAATTAATCTTAGAAGCAAAAATAAGTTCCATCCATTGTCTAATTAAACAGATAGATTATAAAGTGACTGGACCATCCACGCCCAAATCCTGAATTTTATATAGATATAAATGCCATGAGTTCATATATATACGCATACATACATAAATGAGATAAGTCGATCTATCTATCCATCTATCCATCTATCCATCCATCTATCCATATATATATATATATATATATATATATATATATATATATATATATATATTCATATATATATATATATATATATATATATATATATATATATATTCATATATATATATATATACTAGAAAGATCAACAACTTTAAACACCGAACAATAATTTTTTTTTTTTTTATTGTTATATGTATGTATACATATGTACATTTACATATGCATATACATATATGTAATGGATAGATATATATATATATGGCAGAATTAATATAAATTGTGTTATATCATATAATAAGTTTTTCGAAATGATCTTCTGTCATTACATGCTTAATGTATCGCTCACCCTAGACAGCGTGAATTATTCAAGAAAATGGGTCTGCTGCAGGAATAAAACCTGCAACCAATCGGGTAACCGCTTCAACTTAGCGATGCTCCTACCATTGACCTCAACAGCGACCGGTAATGCAAAAGCTAAATAATTGTTTCACCGTTTTGCCTCGATGTCTCTATTTCTCTAAACACAACCGTGTAATGACGGTATACTATTTCAAATAAGTCTCTATATATCATATTGAATTTATGATTATACACACATATGTACGCTTTTCAGCACTTCATCACTGTGTCCATATATATATATATATATATATATATATATATATATATATATATATATATATATATATATATGTGTGCTTGTGTGTGCGCATATGTGTACGGTACGTGTGCTTGTATTATGTGTGTATATATGTAGACGCTTCCCATATTAATATACGTACTTACTCGTGAGTAAACGACTTGGACAAACTGGCATTTCTCGTCTGTTTTTACGCGCATGCGCCAGCACAGTATTTTTCTTTCTTCCCTTTCTAGGATATTCCGAATGGTGCATTCAAATTCGATTGTTGTTATTTTGTTCTATTTGGGAAGAGTTTAATTGCATTAGTAAAATTGAAGTTTGGGTTCTCTATTCTTTCTGTACAATTGTTATTAGATTTTTTTTTTATTTCATCGTCTTTTTTTTTTTTCTAAATTTGCTTTGTGGAATTCTTCAGTGTTAGCATTCCTTGATTCAGTTTCTTTTATTAGTTTTGCGTGCTTTATTCTTTTCCCTGCTTTGTTCTTTTAGCAACAACTACAAAAATAATAACATCAATAATCATGAAAATAATAGCCACTACTAAGAACACTAGTTGTTGTTGCCTCTATCTAAAGTACTAGTATTAGTAGTAGTGGTATTGTTCGTGCATTTTAAATGTTGTAGAGAGCTCAGTCCATTTTTGTTCACTTTGAGAGATTCTTTTAACGTTTTTGCCCAAACATAATTTTGTTTTTAGACTCAAAATCAATAAAATTATTGTTTAATGTCGATGAATTCTATATCAGTGTGTGGGCGCTTGCAACTATGTCAATGACGTCTCAGCTTCAATTCATTAATCACACGATCAGATTTTGGGTGGATTTGTTTGTGGATTGAATCAAAAAAAAAGAGATGAAGACTGACTTCAAATGAGTCAGGAATCGTGGATTTTGAGCCGGAACTCTATTGTTTTCACTTCGTCCGTCAAATACAAAATAAATGATATTTTCCTTGTTTTTAAGATCGATTGGAATCACTTGCGTCTCTCTTGTAACATACAAAATGGACTTAGAGGCGACAAGCCCCCGAGGTGGTGTCATGCACTTCACCTTCCCTCGTCTACATCACCTGGTATTCTTAGGCAGTCATCCATCTAAGTACTGACTAGGCTTGATGTTGCTTAATTTTGGCAATTATTTGAAAACCGTTTTATCCAACGTGAATTGACACACAAGTCTGGTGTCTAAAACACATAACTATTCGTAGTAAAATGCATAAAGCCAGTTACATAACTGGAAAAGTGATTTTAGTATTTCTTAAAACTATGCTCGAGGCACAGCAACAGGAAGCAAGGGGAGGTAACTACAGGTGAAGCAAATATATCATTTATAACAACATCGCTCCAATCAATTTATAGCGTAAACCTGTAACCCGGTCCCGAAATTTTTCAATTAATCGCCACGAACCTCTGTATGTAAGCTATTTAATATTACTTGCCTTTTGATTTTCATTACGAGAGGTGAAGTAGAACGACTCTAAAGGAAACAAATATATTATTTATTACTTGTAACAGTTAATTTAATCAATGACTAACCTGTAACCCTACCTCTAACCCTGATCCTAAATGATTCAATTAATCACTAGAGACTTCCGCATAAAATCTTTTAAAATGGCTACCCCATTGTTTTTCAGTGCTTGTTGTGTTTTACAGAGGCTGTCGAAATAGTGCTTATGAGATCTTTTTTGCACGACTGTCTCGAAAGTCTGACAATAAACAAGCAAATGTCTGCGTCGATATTCATTCTTTCTTCAAGACAGGGTTTTAAAAGCTTTATTATTCGATTAATATCTAACTAAAAAAGAAGAAATATCTGACTATGTGCGTACGTGTATGCATTGTGATCACTCGACGACTGGCCATTGTACAAAGTTGATATTTGCTAAATCTACGAGTTAGTGAGTTTGAAGATTTTTTTTTTAGTTCTGCGCTCCTCGAGTAATCTAATGAGAAAATAAATTCCAGGAATAAAGATTATAGATCTTTTTTCATACTTTTTATGAATTATCTCGCTTCACTTCCAATTTTTAGTATCCTCTAAATCTAAATCTAAAATATCTAAATTGGCAACACTCCAGAGAAGTAACTGAAATAATTCGAAGCCATAATTTTGTACGATGGACGGGAAATTATTTTAAATGACAAATATGACAGGCTATTTGACAAACCATGAATCCGACCCGTTTCATACATGCACTTCTGGAAGTAGATCTTAACTGATATTAGCTTCTTCTTGCACTTAATATTATATTTGCTCAAATATTTTAATATATCAATATGTTTAATATCTAAGAATGCTCTTCCTGAGTAGACAATTTTATCATCATAATTTGTGAAAGAAGGTTTTTTTTTTGCATGTGTTGCGCAGAAATCATTCTGCCACACGGTAGTTGCACGAGCGATTTATCTCACATGTGTGGCCTTGTGCCAGACTAGATTAAGCCTAATAAGTATACAGTAATGCTTATAATGCTCATTTTACTACCAGCTTCACGATTTAACTGAATGCTTTATCAATGATGCCAGGTGTAACACCAAGCTAAACTGATTTTGTGATACGCCGAGCAAAGCGTATCAGCCAATAAGCTGAGTGTAAATCCAAAGGAGACAAGACTTTTCCCTCATTAGAAGGTATAAAAAAAACTATACATATAAGCGCTCGCAATGAAGTACTATTTAGCAAACTAGTCTAGTTGACCATTACTACTATATAGGAATTTCGATCCTCGTTAGATGTTCTTCACTTGTCGCCTTGTGCCAGACTGAGAAAAATAGTCGAATCGTCAGCCCACCGTCAAGTTACGCTGAAAGCAGCACTTCATATCTGATCACCGATATTACGCAATATCGAACATGGTCGGTATCCATCTTATGACCACGTAGAGCATGAACTTCGGTGAATAGCTTGCAGTGCCAGACCAATCAAAATTTCATAAATAATGAGATGGTTAAAAAGCTAGCCTTGTTGGCCATCACTAATTATTTGGGACCCTTACTGATGTGGCCCAGTGCCATATTGCATTGAGCTTTGTAAATATCTATAATACCAATCGTGTACAACGTCGATCAGAATTGATATATTGGCTTCATTAATGAACTCATGGCTAACTATGCTAATTCACTATTCGATTCGTCCATTATAATTATTCTATGGAATTATATGAAATCGTTTCGTTATGTTCACTGATATCACTAATTTTTGAATGGGCTTCAAAAATAAAACTAATTACTGAAGACGCCTTTTATTACGAGAGACTCAGGGATTTGAGGGCGCTGTTGTAATGTATTTGCCGCAAATAACCCCAAATTTCTCACAAAATATGGAGCTCGCTACCAACAAGAGGATACAGATTTAGTTAAAAATCTTTGAATGTAAGTGCCCTAAAACTGTTTTAGTGTAGTTCCCAATGATGTGTGCGTATTTGTAAGATAGAATTTAAAGTAATTACATATTGTTACACGAAGGCTTGGTGGAAAAAAAAGAGTACAGTTTCTGGTTTGCTGGTCCTTCGAAATACGTCTGAGGGATTCTTTAGCCCAGAGGGAGAAGGAATGTATGAAGGCAACGGAGCCGGAAACAATCAGTTTTATATTATAGAGTTACGGGAAGTGACGTCAGTGGAAACAATTTTAAGGAAGCAAATATATTACTGTAGTAATTTGCATAAATTTTCATTCATATGTTCTGTTCTGTTTTTGTTGATTTTTTTAAAACTTTGAATGATTCAAATCACCACAATACCACGCCGTCAGGCAAGGCTGAATAGATATGAAAAGAAAAATGAGCTCATTTCCCCATTGGGGATGAGGTTGAAAAAATAGATACGAAATGTCTTAAAGATTGTATAAGGGGAAAAGGGCACTTATGCAAATCTGACAAAACCCTGCAATTGTCAAACTAGCCAGTGGTCCAACCCCAACTGTTTTCAGTAAAACCAAACCCATCGAATGGACCCTATCGTGATTGGCGGGATAAAAAAGAAAACAATAATTATCCGGTGTAGGCGTACATTCACTAAGTCTTGTAAAAAGGATGATCCTGTGCCGGCTTTTATTGGATCGTGTTAAAATCTGTAGACAAGGGAGACGAAGGAATAAACAGAGGAGATGTATCTTCAGTGTAACTCTTTCAATACCAATGAACAAACACTACAGACGCGTCATTATCTTTATTCAATACATCGTTAGAAACAGTTAACCAAAACGGTCAAAATCGATACACGTTTCGTCAGTTCTCAATTCTTGTAACATGTCCGGCCCTTTGTCATTTAAGTTATCTAATGGATTCTACGATGTCCTGGACTCTTGATTTTTTCTGATATATTGTGTAATCTTGTGATCTCTCTATGTGATGTTGAGCATGTTTCTTTTAAATGCACGATGCATAGCTTGCAATTTGGAGGTTAGTCTCTTGGTTACGTTCCATGTTTCAGCTCTATAGGTGACAATCAGGAGGACGCATCAGTCATATACTCTTATTTTTAGGGCTAGTAGGATTTTCTTATTCTTTAAGGTTGGGCTTGCTCTGCCGAAGTGATTCTTTGTTTGCTCTTTTCTTCCTTTGAGGATTTCATAGTGATTTGCTGTCCTTGGTAGATGTAGTGGTCTACTTTCTCTAGCTTTGCATTTTCGATTTAAATTGCTGTGCGTTTATTTCCGACACGGTAGTTGTACATAACCATTTTTTACTGAAGTTCATGTGAAGGCTGACTTTTTGCTTTCTGCATTCAGTTAATCTAGCATTAGTTGAAGGTCGTGGGGGTTCTTCACCAAAAGGACAATGATATCTGCAAATCTGTGGTTGCTCAGATTTTGGCTGTCGATTCTGATTCCTTTATTTTGCCAATCTAGGTTTCTAAAGATCATCTCGATGCAGGCTGTGAAGAGTTTGGGTGAACTGGTATTACGTCGTCGTGCCCCTTTTTGGAGTTGAAAAAACTCAGTCTTTTTAAAGCCTGATGAAGGAGTTGCTGTGATTGTACTAGTCACCCTCCACACCGTATGCTGCAAAAAGATATTGGTCACGTAAGGGTTTTCTATTGAGTAAATAACCATTGAGTTTAATATTCTTTCGCCTCATCACACTATTCTCTTACTTATTTGTGTGTTTGTGCACACACATGAATCTCTGTGTGTGCGTGTGTGCACGTGTGTTTGAGTGTGTCCATGTGTCTTTGTACATAACTCGAGTTATATTATAAACTAGTTTGTTTTATTAGATGGTTAGAATTAAAGTATAGAATTTCTTTTCCCTAAAGTCGCTTTAAGTATTTATGTGTCTTCTCCTTCATTTCCAGTCAGGAAGCTTATGGTCGTTCTTTTCCCTTGTTCAACAAGGTGTATTGCCATTGACGGCATTTTTGTATTGAGCCTTCTATGCTTTATGTACATGTTTTGTTGATTTTTAGGCTTATTCCATCCGCTTGTTTTCCAATCATTGAGAGTGTCACTACAATGGTCATCTTCTATATCCCTTTTGGCCGTTGACTTCGTTTCTTAGTACAAGTCTGAGGGAATTTTTCCATTTCCATGTTCGTTACTAGCATTCTCTTCCCACCGCTGTAACTGGAAATGATGTGCCACTGCCAACATCACTATCGTTATCACAGGTCTGGTTAGTCATTTGGTAGAAACTTTCACATGCCCTGGTCTTTTGGCAGCCTACCGTCTCTTGGGTGATAAATCAAATAAAACCAAAAGCGGAATAATTGAATAAGTTTCTCCCCTCGCTGTTTGTTAAGCATTGATGACTAAAATTTTCAAAAAACAAGTGTGAATGCTGCCGGACAAGAATTAAGGAACCATTTTAGCACAAGCTTGGATTATAAATGAAACCCTCCCCTATAAATCAGTTCAAAGCTGAAAGAAGTTAAAAAGTATCAAAAAAACGTTTTCAAGACATAATAAAGAATAAATGTTCAAATTTGCTGCCATCTAATTTCATAAATTACAATCCAATCAGTACACGGGTCATAGATAGATAGATAAGTGGACAGAACCACTCAAAACTGAAGAAATCTTTGTTGATGTTGACAGCTTGGGATGACAGTTTGTACTAACTGATAGAAAGAAAGGGTCAAAAACAACAAAAAGGGATAGATAGATAGATTAATAGATAAAAAGACAGACTGATCGACTCACTTGAAGACTAAAGAAACCTGCGTTTATGTTAACAGTTTTGGATGATAGTTTCTGCAAAATCACGGAAAGAGAAAGGAGAGAAAGAAAGAAAGAAAAGGATAGATGGATCCATACATATATATATACATAGAGACACAGATGACCAAACGGACAGAGAGACAGGCAGACCCACTTAAAACTGAAGAAACCTTTGCTGATGTTGACAGGTTTGGGTGACTCTTTCTAAAAATTGACAGAAAGATAAAGGGCAAAAACAAGAAATAAAAGGATAGATAGATAGATAGATAGATACATACATACATACATACATACATGACCAGACAGTCAGTCAGGCAAACGGACCCATCCAAAAACCGAAGAAACCTTTATGGATGTTGATATTTTTGGTTGACGGTTTCTAAAAAAATAGCACGATCAGAAAGGCGAAGTAGAAGAAAGAGACGAATGAAAACGATTAAAAGTGACTTTGGTATCGAATGTGAATGAATGAAGAGCTAAAAACAGAAAGAAGAGACTCGAAAAAGAAAAAAGTAATTCGAACAGAGCAGAGAAGATATAAAACTTAAGAAAGAGAAGTGTTTGTACCCAAGGCGGATACATCAAACGGAGTAATCAATAACTGAGAATAAAGCAGAAGTCTTTACATCGGGTTCTTTGTTAGTAAACATCTCGTTGGATTGAATTGGTTTGAATTGGTTGGTCCACATCATTACACAAATGTGCTGACCAGTTCAGTGAAAAATTGCCGTTTGGATCCGAAAAGTTAACAGCCATGGAGTGATTTTCTGCTTTTGATTTTCGGGTGACCCGGATTTCCGTTGACTCAGTGAGATGTGACCGGAAGTCTATGTGATGGCAAAAGCGGATAAAAATTGGCTGCATCGGGTTGTACTTTTTGCTTACCCCTCTTCTAATGTACTTGATACCAACAAGCTATTTAGCGTTTTGCTTCGTCACACTTTTATGAATAAGAAGCGTGCTTGCTTATTGTTTAAAGACTAACATAACATTCTCTGCACCATACGTCCCCCTGAGTCAAAATTTCTTTTGACGATGTTGTGGTGATCACATTAGTCAAGATTCGTTTCAGTTAACTAGGTCGAAAAAAAATGAAGATTCTTTTTTCTGCATTAATTCCTTGTGCCTTTTTATCCATTAGACTTTAGAACCTTTCAGGAATTTATTAGGTTTTAGAGCAAACATCTTTTAAGTTTTACAAGAGTGTGTCATTTCCAATGTTAATGTTATGGTAAATTTGACTGTCACCGTCAGTCTGCTGAATGGAAATTTCAACTCTATTAACTGAAAAGAATTTTAACCATTACAGATGTTTCAAACTGTATTTGTGATTTCATTATTTCTAATATCAATAACAGTATTATTCTCATTGCACATCGGAAGTCGGTTCATCTATTCACGAATAGGCTTTCGTCAGTTGCCCAGATCTAAGCCTATCCAGATAATCGTTGTAGATCTTCATGACGTTGCAAACAGTATTTTGGTGAATTTAACACTCACAAAGTTTATAGAAGACAAAAGGGACAAAAGTAGGCAGTCGAAAACCTACTTGAAGTTTCCAGCAGAGTTGGCAGAAAAAATACCAGAAGGTAGATAGGAGAGAATTTCGGAGAGCAACAAGAGAGAGGAAGATGGGGAGAGCAATGATCTTCTCAATCATGAACGGACATGGCACATAATAATATTTCAAATTATCAAAATAATTTTCAAATTCTACTTTGTTCATGGTTCATTTTCTAATGTTGGTGTGTTTTTCTCTGTTTTTTTTTTTCTCCCCAGTCAAAGCTGAACGAAAAAATATTTGATGAATGATTATTTAAGGTTTCTTTCTCATCAAAATAACGGAATTTTTGCTTCAAATATACACAAATAACTTGTAAAAAATAGTGCATATTCAGAAAAAAGAGATAATGGAAAAAAAAAAAAAAATGAAAACAATAAAAAAAATTTCCGTTTGGTTCGTGATTGTGAAATTAAAAGAAGAGAATTCTTCTAAAAATTACAGTCTTCCACTTGATGTAATTGGAAGATCTATCATGGCGAAATCACATTTTATTTCCCACATACGCCATTTTGAAGTCGCCCATGTAATTTCTGAGTTCTATTTCCGTCGACGGGTTGTCGGGGGAGTCAAATGAATAATTCAAAAGTTTCATTATGAAAAACTAATAATAAAACTGAAAAATGTATCAGTATTTTCTTTTTCTCTTTTATTTTCCTACACTTTCTTTTCTTTCTCCCTCCCGCTATTCGGAATACCATGTACTTTCCACCAAGCAGCTGATAAATGACAATCACTGACGCAACTTCTGAAATTATGATTTAAATATCTCTCTTCGATTGGCAATCAGTGTTGAAACAGATATTCATTGGACATCGTTACGTACAATAATATCACGTGATCCATTGAACGTTTATTGATTTCTCTGTAGTTTTTTTCTTCCTATTTTCGTATTCTCTCTTTTTTCTATTCCTTTTTATTTCTTATCTTTTTTTTCCAAATCAATTTATTAATTCATATTTTATTTGTTTTTTTCTCCCATTTCTATGCACTTTTTATTCTAAATTAGCTGAGTAATGTCCCAACGCTGGACACAGCTTTGATCGTTCTGGCCTAGGTTCCGAATATCACATTGCTCCTTATCAGGACCATTAGCGATATTTTAAATAGACTTAGATACAATAAAAACCAGAAGTTGCATAACCGAATTCAACCTGCTCTGTTTGATCCATAGCTAAGGGAAAAGATGGATCATGTCTATCCCAAGAGCATAAATATGAAGTGAACAAAAAACTGCCCAAGCCCGAGTTTTAACTTGTCTGAGCCATTATCTACGTGACCTTCCCGCACTTCTGTACTCTTTTTTGTCTTTTTTTTCCTTCGTTTTTAGTTTGCTTTTGTTTCTATTTAATTTTCCAGACCTTCCTTTGTTTTTATGACTGTCTTTCGACCCTAAGTGTTCGAACCGAAAAGGTGGGGAGAGAAAAATAATAATTTCTCCCCATAATTTAGACAAAGCAATGGAGACACCTCGGGCAATGGATATGTGTGCTGTCAGAAAAAGCTGAAAACAATATACCTTTCAAGTTGCATCTTGTGCGATTTTCACTCACTGTGTACGGTCGATTGATAAAATAACTTTTCTTCATTCTATTTTTATCGGCTATAACTTCAAATCTCACAGATGACATGTAATGTAGATTTGAATGTGTGCCAAAAATATAATCGTCCCAAACAGTTTTGTAAACATACATTAAAGGCATTAACCTAATAATACACTTGCTAATATATCGTATATTTTTTTAATATAAGTCGACCAGGGTATAAGACAAACTCAGAATTTAGCATTACGTTTCAGAAAATCAACAGACTCGATTTATGAGCCAAGTCAATCCATTGTCCTGCCATGAGTTTGTCATGAGATGTATACCCTTCCAATAAATTTACCGTTCGTGGCACTTGGTCAGCTGTCACCAAACATGAATTTCTATCATCTTCAGCATAACAATCGTTGTCTCCAGTTTATAAAAGTAATATTCTCACCAGTAATGACGAATCCACTCAAAAAAGGTTATTACACAATATGTACCGATATTACCCACATAGCATTTTTTGTACAAAACCATGATTATGTATTGAGTTGAAATAACGGCTTTTCAGGTAGTTAAAGCTACCATCTAGGAGATAAGCGTAGAAGACATCATACAACTTCTCTAGCTGTGGTTAATAGCTCTGGTTTCATTCAGAATTCAATATAAAGAGAATAAGGGATCAAACCAGGGATAAGGTTTACTTATTTCAACAATGCACTCTTAATACGGTTAATACCCAAAACATGTACCTCAAAGACGCTGGGCCTTCAAAATAGCTGGTGTGAAGCTGCCCGTTTTCCTTACTCTTATAACTGTTGCTATCTGACTAACTCCGGATGGGCTAAGGACTGTCGTTTTTACCCCTCTCCTCCATATCGGGTAGATGATTGAATGACCATTCCCTACATCATTTTTCCCACTTCCTTTGCGCCGGCCATATCTATTTTTACATTTGTCACATTCACATTTGTCATTTCTCTCCTTTACTCCGCTTCCCTTAGTTGCCAGAAGTTCTGTACCCTTTTTCCCGTTTCATACAAGTCCTACTTAATTTTTCTTCATCATCATCAGCAGCAGCAGGAGGAGCAGCAGCAGCGGCCTTTTAGTGTCCATTGTTTGGCCTTCCCCATGATACATCCGATCTCCCTCATAGGCATCGCAGAGCAGGTACTATCTGAATTTATCTAGCTAATCACGCTATCTCACATTCTGTCGGCCACAATTTTGCATATGATCGCTGGGGATCCATTATGTAAGTTGTAATGTCCTGCGGTTGTCTCACATTCCTAGATATATACTAAGTTATCCCCTTACTTTGTTTCCAGTAGCGTTTACGCTTCGAAAATCGGATTTTTTAGTGATCATCGCCTAACAGAAGGCTAGAAAATAACTTATTCGTTGGTCACCTTTTTTCCAATTTTAATTGATCATCCCTAACATGGCATTTCGCAAAATAATGTTTGTCACGAGATAGTTTCTATTGAGTGTCCTTTCTTCTTTTCTTTTCTTTTTTTCTTTTTTTTTTTCATGTGTTCAAATGCCGATCCTTTCAGTCGTAAGAATCTAGGAAGAATCTGACAAGTCTGTTTCAGCGGCAACGCCCAATATTGGATTTCACGTGTCAGGATCCTAGGACGTTGGGGCCTCAGGACCAAGAGGCCCGAAATTCCATTCGAAATCGATTGATCGCCCGAGACAGACTCTTTGATCTATTTTCATCGGGATTTTCAAAAGAAAAATGATAATAAACCTTTCTTTCGTTGTGTCCATGGTTACCTTCAGGACACAGATATCATCATTATAATCACTAGCAAAATCATCGTCGGCATCAGCAGCAACCTTTTAACGTCCATGACTGGGCATAACTTTCCTTCAACCTTCACCAGATCTCTCAATGGAGGGCGTTGTGGAGCCAATTCTCACTGAACTTATCTTGTTCGACTCACCATATTATTTTTTGCCTGCCACAATTTTGCACATTATGATCTCAGAGAATCTACGGTGTGAGTCGTGCTCCGTGAGTCTGACATTCTAGCAATATCATCTGCCCATTTCCATTTTAGTTCTTTTTAATTGTTCCTCAGATATCACTGACTACATTGTTCTTCTAATATACTGTGCTGTCTTATGAACCCTCCACGCAATGATGAGCATGCTTCTCTCGGTGAATATTTGGAAATATTGCCTTTGCATAATTGACCTCCCCAACGGCCATTTCCAAATTCAGCAATGGGAAAAACATTGTCTTTGTGAATTTGAATGCAGAATCAGTTCTCTTACCTTTACATCGGGCAATATGCTTTGCATGCAGAATGCAGAATTATTTCAAGAGGTTTGTCTAAAAAGGTGAATCTCCACATCTTGTTAATAAAACTCTCTATGTTATATATGTTTAATGTTCATCTTACTTCTAATAACTCAACGCTTGAAACGTCAATAGTTTATTTGATATTCACCCCCTGATTATCCAAGATCCATCTGTTGTCATAGTCCCTTCTGGGAGGGTTGCTTCATGGTTTCTGTCTCTGTTCAATATTTACCTCACCGAGGATGGTTTTCTATTCATTGATACTTTTGGGTTGTCAGGGTGGGTCTGTTTTCATATCTCCTTGTCTAGATGAACAAAGATGATCTCTTTCTTTCATCGTTCCAAAATGCTTTCAGTTTCCTCCTCCCCAGACACACGTGAACCCAGGGTGTGTTCCATCTATGTTGTTTTTCACTTCAGCCATTGCAATTCAGTTTGTCCATTATGTTTTTTCCATTGTCTTCATACAATATAACATCTTTCTTATAATATGACTTTTTTTCTCAGTACAACTTATAATATACCAAACTAGTAAAATTTCCTCAAGATATCACATCTTATTTTTATCTTCATCTTTTTCTTTCCTTATCATAATCGGACAAACGTAGCCACCAAAGGTGAAGTGGAATGTTTTACCATATATATATATATATATATATATATATATATATATATATATATATATATGTATATGTATGTATGTATGTATATGTATATATATATATATATATATATATATATATATATGTTTTAATTAATTTCTGGTTAATTGTTTGTTCAAGTGCTTCTTGTCATCTCGCTATGTCTGCAGACTTGAAAATTGATATATACTGAGACCCCCCTCCTGAAAAAAAAATTAGTTTTGGGAAAAAAAAGCTTTTTAACCGTTTGGTTGGCATATTCTGACGGGTCTAGAATCTACATCTTTCTAAACGTTCTTTCCGCCTGTGGAAAAAAAACAATGATGTCATGAACAGAATTTATCCTAACTATATTTATTCTTCGATACAAAATGTTTGCATGACTTCAAATTTTGACGCAACGGCTGTTCAATTATTGACTGCACTGTCAAGTTCTACCTATTTTTCATTAACTTACCAGTTTACCCGTGCTGTCAATAATAACGACATCTATGGAATTGATATTTTGTTAAGCCCTTTTCCGAAGCGTGTTTTTATCGACCATAGAAAAGTTTTTGTTCGATTCATTTCATTTCGCTGTTGGTGTAAATATTTTACAGTTTCCCTTTATCGTGACGAGGATGGAAAGGTCACAAGTTTTCTTTCTTCTCTCCAGAAGCCAGAAAAGTTGGATTTTGTCTCCACCCTTTCCCTCCCTACTCCATCTTTGCGTGATAGATGAACCAAACATTGTAGCAACCGAGATACCTTTTGTTTTATACGTGGGATGTTCGAAAGTAATTACGTATTCTCGAGTTCGGAAAATAATTACATATTTTCAAATCAAACTCACTGTTCTAAAACCTTTTTAAACCACATTTGGTATTTGAAAGCTTTCACTGCACCAGGCTACACTCCACCAATGTTTCCCATTACCTACATAGCAGTACTACACTTCCAAAATGCATATACCTGAATACGTTGCTCTTTAAAGTCTCTATCCTACATGGGGTTTAAACTTCACTATACACTATGAATGAAACACTGTTGGATAGAACAGATGATGAATTAAATTCAGACGTCGTTTTGTACCATTTAAACAACGCTTGGCACCATGACTCAAAACATGGATCCCATGAGATCATGTGTGAAATTGTGGCAAATATGTGTGTGAAATATGAGATGGGTTAACGAATCAGACAAATTCCGAAAATATCGGCCCTTCGACGCGCATTATCGAGAGGTGTGGTGAACATTGTGGGAAGGTCTATGTCCAACAACGGACGATAGAAGGCTGATGATGATAATGAACCCTGGTCTTGCCATCTTTGGTTGGCTTATGATTTATTGCAGTGAAATACCTAATTGCTTTGCGAACACAACTTATAGTTTAGATTACCATTATCCTCGGAATTGATTTTCGTACACAAATCTCTTCATTGTCAGTTTTTCTCCCTCTTCTGTCTTTCTTCAAAGTCTCCATTCTTGTCCATTATAATAAACTTCCTTTCATACCGTTTTTCTCCCTTACTCTTTCTCTTATTTCATTCTTTAACTCCTTCTGGGGTTGGCTCTTTCTCCCTGGTAACAACAGTGACAATGACAATGATAACAATGGCCCTCACCAAAATAAGTACCCTTTAAGACCACTAGGTAGCAAGAAATTTGGCATGCAACCTTATTCCAACCCAAATAAAAAATCTATAGAGAAAAGAATTGAGGTAACACGACTCTCATCCCCACCAGGTCTCCATATGTTTTGTTTTGTTTATATTAAGAGTTGATTTATAAGTCGAATTATCTAGATGTCAATGCTATTTATCTAAAAAAAACATCTAGATCTCGTTTTCTTAAGTCTTTTCGATGGCCAAATTCAAAGATTTTTCTCAGTAAAAACGGAAATTGCTTCTTTTACAAAAGTTGAAATATTTTCAAAACTTATAAGCTAAGTTATTTAAGCTTCAATTTGACCCTGAAGCAGTCTGTCTCGCTTTTTCATTGACACAATAAACAGAACTTCAGATTATATGTAACAGCTAATCGATGGTTACAGCAGCGAATGAGAGTTAAGTCTCCTTGGCCAATAGGCATTGCAGAAATCAATGGGTCGCCAGGCTAGTCAGAGCTAAATTGGTCGCTCTCACTTCTACAGCCAGACACTTGAAAGAGCTGCAATGCTCTTATCGTATGTGAGTATCGAAATCGAACATGAATTGTTTATTACAATTCAGTTTAAACATCTACCCTCAACTCAAAGAGATACATTAGCTTTTCTCAACTGTTTTTTTTTTTTCGTTTTTTTGTTTTCTCTTAATTAGTATCTTTTATTATACGTAGCGTTGCACAACAAATATTTATTTAGCACGATAAACTTCTTCCTTGACATTGTACCAAATCCTCTGTTAATCATATATATTTAACATACACATGCACACGTGCATACACACACTCACTTGTATATATATATATATATATATATATATGAGTCACCATCAGTACAGTGCACGCATATATACATCTTTGCATGCACATACGTGTATGCCTGCATGCGTATATGTGAACGACATTCAGGAAATATTGAACATAAACAAGGAAATACTACATAATATAATGTACTTTTCAATTGCAAAATTGTTCAATTATTTCCGTCATTTTTCGACGATATACAATACTTCAGCTAATAAAAATAGATGAAAAAATGATTGCTTTTTTAATTACTTTTTGACAGTTTTTCAAACCTTGAAGGTTCAAAGATTTCAAAGGGCAAATCTTTGATAAGGTTTACTTTTCGTTTTCCCAATTTTTAAGAGAAAAACAACGAAGTTCACATCAGTTCAATCATAATGTTTACTTGACAACACCAGACTTTCAGGTCGGTACTCTAGGCACAAAGTCACCCACACTAAAAGTGCTTTTGTGAGTGACATTTTATTTTTTCTTTTGAAAAAAAAATATAAAGCTCCAGGGGGAATAACACTCCATTTATTGTTTTCTTTGGTAAATTCACTTTCTTCCTCACAAGGCCGAAAAGGGAAAAAGAAAGTAAAAGCTACACTTCAAATGGAGTAACAGTAGAGACCATGACAAAGGGAATTTGCCTTTACCCATGAATAACAATATTTTGTACAACATCTTGTATTTCTCCATAAGATCACACTCTTTTAAGATTTTAGCTTGTGCAGAAAAAATTGTAAATAATACACGATCGAAAATTATTGTTTTCTCAGTAAGTAATAATATATTTCACAGCTATAAATTATAAGCTAACTCAGACAAGACATGGCTGCTGTATGGTCAAACTCGACTTATCATTCTTTGCTGACTGAAGATGATTCCTGCAGATTTTAAATTGGGTATATGATAATTTTTTTTTTTAATATAAAAAACGTACTCTTCAGTATAAATGTATACATCTATCAAAATGAAACTAGCCCTTGTGTATCGGTAAAATAAATTCCAGAGATACGCAAGACTTATCAGTTTGGATCAGTTAGTAAAAGAGCCGTTTACCAATCAGCTGGACGTTGTTTAATACCACGGTAGTAAAATTTAAATTCAACTCCCTGCAAATTTGGTATGAGTTGTTCTCGTTCTTTTTGTTACGATAGAAAAATCAAAGTCAACTTTAAACTTGCAAACTTCGTCAGATATGCCTGTATACGACACAGTACCGACCAAAAGTTTAAACCCCCGTCTTATTCAGTGTAGGATAATTTTCAATATCATAAATTTGTAAAGTTTGTTTTCATGTTCCATAAAGGCACAAACCTTATATTTGATTCTTTTATAAGATGGCAAATATTTCCTTCTATCCAATCGCATAGTATAAGGCTTACCAAGCCCGTCCTACGTGTAAAAAGTCTTGGATATGGTTCTTGGTTTGAGCATTGGGTAACCGAGTTCAATTCCTGACAACGAGTGTGGAAAACTATTCATTGGGACAAATGTCTCTATGCACTCAGTAGTTAATTGAGTACAGTATAAGTTGTGTGAAAAAAATATCCCTTTGGTTGGACATTAAACTTACAAGGATCACTAATTCGATGCATGGAAAGAAAAGTGAGACTTTGTCACCGGCTGCTTATACTGTTATGAGAGTTGTCCCTTGAAAAACTGACGCCTGACATTATTCAAGTAAGAATTGTCCCATGGGGAAATATGCATAAAATAAGTGTATATGTATACATTGGACGAAAAGGCTATGGTAAATTATTTGTATGCCAGTCAGTCAGTACAAGAAACGATCGCACATTTTTTTTATCAAGAATCATTGAAAGTCAGACATTTCATTTTTGTTGAACGAAAATTCATCTGAAAATTTCGAATGCAAGTCTATAAAAGTGGGTCCCAAGATGGATAAGACAAGGTTTTCAATTTTTGGACAACACTGATCGTTTTCAAAATCATGATAGTTTTCGGTGATTTTCATTCCTATGTATTTTACATATTCAAAGTTTTAAGCACAGATCAGAACGTGACAAAAGTGTGATCTCAAATAGCAATGCAGTCGTTTCTTTTTTCAATTCTGATCAAATTTGAAACATGGCTTGAGGAAGGAATGCAGGATTCTCAGATAATCCTAGACCGTGTCTGAGTGTGTGTTGATCTATAATCATGTGCATATATTCATTCGTTTATGAATATACATTTACGTCGTGCATGCAATCATTGGAGTAGTCATTATTGGATGTGAATTAAATTTAGAACTTGGATATATACCATGGTTACTTTCTATGTTAATATTTCTAAAATCAAGGTATTGAGATTTGAGATTCGGCAGATTGATAATGATAATCATATATATATATATATATATATATATATATATATATATATTATTGTTCTCAAGGGAGAAATTTAGAGGATATTAAAAGTCTGACACATTAGATCGAATGCAATGTCAGAAATGTTTGATATGTTACAAAAAGAGAAAATTCAGACATCTCTACTTTATTTGACATGTTTAAATATAAATACGTTTCCGTTTAGTTTGCTTATTTATATTTGAATGAAGTACGGCAACTGAAATGAAAAAGTCAATTTAAATGAACAGCTGGGTTTCAAAATGCAATAAGCACCAGTTCTACAATGTAATGTAGTTAATTATCGTAAAAACTGATATGCTGGATTTTATCCTAAAAATCTCATCATAATCATTTTTCATATATATTGTGGTAATAAGAAAAACAAATTAAATTCAAAATTCGATTGAATTACAACTCAGTTTCTGGATTTGATTTTTTAACGTTTATGTTTCTGTCCTGTTTGGGTTTCTTCTGGTGGATAATTCGGTTTATTTTAGATTCCTATGTAGAAATCTTTTTAGGGGAATGTCTATTTTTTTAGGTTCTAAGATCTTCCATCTAGTCTGTTTATATATCTTTTTTTCCCGTTTTTCAGTGGTTGGTCATTGAGATACTGAGCTTTTTGATAGTTATACATCATAAATCAGAAGGGTATATTGTAGGCATCTTCATTATCAGTATGTTTTAAAACCATCGGTTCTCTATGGTATGTTTCCTAATTCATTGTCGCTCACATATGTTTCCAGGCGTTGGGGTTCATTTTTATATGATTTTAGTTACTAGTTTAGTTATTCTGGGTCTGATCTGTTTCCATATGTCTAAGATAATTTTGGTGATTGGCTTGTTCTTCAAAGTGGCTACTGGTATGAAATAATGATAATATTCATAGTAATATTGGGGGATAAGATAGCTATGGTGGTTAATTTTTGTTATACTTATATGTTGGGTATCAAGTTATGATTTTCAGAAGATATTTTGAGCTTTGCCAATATCTTAACGCGATTTCATTTTTTCTTTCTATGCAATAATTCAGTTCTTTTTTGTTTTTTGTTCTATTGAGCGATGATTTTCTAATTCCTTATTCAGAAATAGGTAACATGCGGCTTCAATATTCTGGTGTGTGTGCGTTTGTTTGGATATTTTTAATTTTACTGTGGGTTGGAGTTCTCTCTCAATTAGTCTCCAATAATGTCGACAGTTATGTACGTGTTTTTACATTTTTTGTTCGTAAATGATAATACATGGTTGGCCCTTCTTGCTTTGATGGGTTTTCTCGGCATTACATATTATGATAATTTACTTCTAAATCTATATATATATATATATATGCCGTCTATGAAGTTGTAATGAGAGAAAAAGTTCGAATTCAGAATTTGATCAAATTAAAACTTAGATTCTAGATTTGATTTTTTTAAATCTCAGAACAACTTCCTCCTTATATATATATATATATATACATATATATATATATATATATATATATATATATATATATATGTGTGTGTGTGTGTGTGTGTGTGTGTATGTGCAGTCTATAAGGCTGTAATAAGAGAGAATGATGCAGAATTTGATTTTAATTTGATAGAAGATATTTTTTTTCAAATGGCGCTTATCGCACTTTGGAATGGCACAATTTTGAATGCCTTTGTTACTCCTATTTTCTTATTTTTCCTTTTCCCCAAAGACAAACGTGGCAAGGTCTATGAGAGCCTAATTCACTTTCGTTTGAATCAATATGAAAAACGGTTAAAATAAATCCGTCAACAGAGAGAGAGAAAAAGTTAGAGATTTCTGACCAACTTTTCATGACGTGCAAATATAACATTGTGATGTCATAAGCAGAAAATTTTCAAACAACATCGCAGGTTTTGAACAGAGTATATTGTTGCTCTCCCAATAGATCCTGTTTTTTTGGTCTTCTATTTCTCACTTCTTTTTCTATTTTTTAAATCTTTTATAGCCAACAAATACACTTCTGTTGTTCTTGGACAGATATACATGACAGCGAAATAACTTTTTTTACAGGGGGATTACATCATTTTTTTTAATTATCAACACTGTTGAGTTTGAGCCCTTACAAAAGCCAAAAGTTGAACCTGATACACCTAAGGACAAAGGCTCAAGTATGTTTTGGCTCGAAGCTTTCAATTTCCTTCTTGTTTTCGTAACTATGATGTTTTGATACTGATTGGACACTGGCCAAAGATGCGCTTAGATCTTCCTACCAAAGACTTTAAAAGCCCATCGCCCCGAATCGTTTGAGAAAGCAGTGTCCAAAACAAAACAGAGGCAGAATTGTATGAAGCGATAACAGCTATTGATATGCCGTTGGGTTGTTTTGATATAGGGGGAAATGTCTTTCTATTTTCGACCAGATTTGGCTATTTGCGGCTCTGTGCATTGACTCGGGCTTCTAAAGTAATGGTTTTACGTTACAATCACGTTTTCTTGCTTTTGATAATGGCGTCGTTTTACTTGTTTTCCTCAAGCACGTTCTTTGTGTAAAGTCTTCTGAAATCTTCCGTTCTTCTAACGCCCACAGTAAAACCAGCATTTATGTGTAGAACAACGTATTGCTCAATCAACGTATAAAGAAACAATGAATTGAAGAGTGTTTCCAGCTGTTACTGGCTAATTCCCAGCTAATTTCCACAAATCACGGTCTAATTTCTGGGAAATGTAGGTTTTTAAAAGCATTCTAAAACGACTGAGTTCTTTTTTCAGTTCTGGCCTACCCATACCGTCAAAAGATTTAGACGAAATTCTGATGGATTTGCAATCGCACGCTGCTTTGAATATCTTATATCGATCGGTATTTTTTCGTGTTCAACCAGTATGAAGCCAGATTATTTAGCATTTGCCAAAAAAATATAAGGAAAACTACTCTATGATCAGCATTTATTATTTATCTGCCTCGACAAATGTTGCAGACAAGATACATCTAATTACGCAGCGTTTTATAAGAATGAATACAAGAGTTGAATCATAAGCTTATGTCATCTGTTACTGATCATTGATGTGAAAATTTGTCATTGTTGCAAAAGCTTCTTTGATTCTTTGCATGTTTGTGTCATTAATGCTCGATGTGTGCGTGTGTGTGCACATGCACATATGTGCGTATGTGTTTCTGTGTATGAATATGTGTTTGCGTGTATATGAGTGCTTGTGTGCGTTTTATGAGAGTGTGTGCGTGTGCATACGGGTGGGTATGTTCTGATGGGTTTAATGGTATTTTCAGGTCAATCGTCTGTTCAAGTATCAGAACAAACCTGAAAATCAGATCACTGATGGGTTTCGGTTTTTTCGTTTGTTTTGCTTGTATGCTTTTTTTTGTTTTTGTTTTTTGTTAATTACCCAAAAGAGAACAATAGGATACAAATGAGAGCAAAAATCTCAGGATAAATTTGCGATGTAAATACTCAAATTCTATTATCATATATATATATGAATGATGTAACCTTCAAACACATTAGCCTTTTGTATTCATCTATATATTTATGTACTGGATGACCCTGTAAAACTGCTTAAAATTCCATGGACTATTATCTTCAAAATAGGTTTGTAGTTTTGTCTTGATGAGATTTCGGTTATTCCATTGCTAGGAAGGATATTTACCGTTCAGTTAACTATCAGTGAATTAATATGAACACATTTGGGAACAATTCAAGATATGTATTTATAGCAACTATATATGTATGCATGTGTGTGTACACGAGCGTATGTGCTGAAAAAGATCATTTAAATTAGAATTCAAAATATTTACTTCGAGGCAATCAAAAGCATGTTTTTCCTATCATGAAAGATTTCGATCCTCTGATTGATACTATCGATCGGTGAAGGATATAATTTGCAACAAGGTGATTTTTACAAACATATCCAAAATGCTTGTTAGCCCAACGTGACATTTTGTATGGACTTTTTGAACTCCATGTATTACGCTCAGTAGTCAGTGGTAGGCAAGAGTTGTACAGCTTATACGTACTTCTGAATTTCCAGATTTTCAATTTATTCATCATCATCAGTCTGTTAGCATCCGTCGTTGGACATAGACCTTTCCCCAAGACTCGCCAGACCTCCCAATCATGGGCATCGCAGAGCCAGTATTTTCTCAATCTATCTACTTCATCACGCCATCTCACTTTCTGTCTGCCATAGCCTCGAAGCAGATCCTTTGGGATCCACGTTGTGTTTCTTGTTTATTCATCGGTTATCTGCCATTCTTGCAATGTTCAACCCATTGCCATTTGAGTTTTTCTGACAGTTTCTATGATGTTCCAGACTCCCGTCTTTTCTGTAAAATACAGTGCTGTCTAATGATCTCTCCATGTGAGGTTGAATATCCATTAATGGCGACTTTTACCATATACCTAATTCTCCAAACCCCACTCTTACAATCTTACTACTTCTCATATCTACTTAATGAGAAACTCAAACTTGACAACACTGATGTCCCTGGTGGTGGAAAGGCTGGGTGCCTGTCAACGATGACGTCATCGTCATTGTATGATTTTCTCAACTGGATAATATCGTTATTCCTTAACATATTTTAATGAAATTGTGTAAAGGGGCTTGGAAAGTGATTCCATCTAGAGTTATGTCTGATCTGAATGTATTGGTTTTTTTTACAATTTATGAGCAAAAACGTGGTTTTTGCTTACAATTGGGAAAACTTCTTGAATCTTGACCGAGAATTCTATGGTTTGCTAGAAAAAAAATGGATATTTCGGAGGTGATGGTCCTAATGAACAACTAATTACAATGTTTCTATTTCAGTCATTTTTTGTCGGTAACCTTTATATTTCAAAGATTTTTTTACGCAGTTATAATAAATAGAAATGTGCCTTAATCGCAATAAATATTTATTCAAGTTGATAAGTATCCATAATCACAGATTGTCAGATAAATATTACCCCATTAAGCATCAAAGATCAATTTTTCCTCAATAAAATGATCGCTCAATAGTCGCCCTACAATTGGTAATGTACATAAATACCCAGGAGAGCACATTCAATAAATCACAGTAAAATTTTCAAAATACTGTCATTTCCAGAACAATTTTTTTTCAAAATGAACAGAGGTAAGGGTTGAAGAAAATGATATTCTGACATTATACCAAATTTCTTTTCAATGTTTCAATTGATACTGTAAACTGAATGTCAATATATCAATAGTGTTGTTGATATCGGTTCAACCACATAGGGATGGGACGATATCTTATGCAATATAACGAATCATATTTCGGGGGACTTTATTGATATCTATATTCCCCGGTATTTCCTCTCTGTAACATCAGATCGACGGTATCGATTTTCAAGGAAGGTCAAATTAGCAATAATGCAATTATAGATTTTATGAATAACATGATTATGCCTAACGTGATTATGAATTTTCTAAGCACAATCAAGAATCTAGAATCTGTTAAGGGGAAAAACATTCGCATAGCAATAATGCAGTCATGCAAATTTAAAACTGACGATGCGACTTCGAAAAACATACGTACATATCCACGTCTGACTTTTGCTAGTCACTCAAACTCAATACATATGTATAGAAATATACATTAAAAAAAAACGGATGTGGCGTGTGCAGTCCAATACGAACATGTGTTGTATGAAGTGATTGCATATTCTAGGACGAGGAACATTAGACGGAAGCTGCAGGGTACACAACCAAAACGTTGTGAATAAATGAGAAAATGGATGAGGAAAATTGTCCGACTTTATCAAACACAATGATATATACTTGTCTTCAAAAGGATAGTCAAACGTAGTTCTTCTAGTGATGATTGTCATAAACATCGAAATATCAACTAGATTATCCAAACTGGTCGATTATACATCTGCATTTGTTTAAATGGTAAACATTGTTTTTGACACCTTTTTATAACACTTAATTAGATCGCTACAGTATTGGGGATTCGCATGTCTAGCTCACTAATCGTTCTTCAACGACTAGGTATACAAAATAAAACGAAAGATTACGTCAATGGATCTTTTTTAGTGAAAAAAAGGAACAGTAAAGAAATGGATTTCAAGCCAAGATACCAACCATAGCTCTTTTTAGAGATGATCCTCTCAACTGGAATTCAATTAAGGCCCTCATAGATGTGGAAATTCAACAAAAAAAACTTGAATCATTCTATCCAGTTGATTATTTAATTATTTATTCGGTTGTGTAAAGGTAGGAATAAGTTGAGAGTCAGATGGGGGAGAGAGTTGTCATTAATTGTTTATTAGGATCGATGGATCTGCAACTCGATCTTCTAAATTCAAACTTTTTTCTCGTGTTGACATTGAGTTATTTACTTATAAAATGTAAACAAAGTATCAGATCGGTCATGATATGCAATTTTCAATTCCTTGGATTCTATCAACATCATAGCCAAATTTCAGCAAAATCGGTCAAGATTTGAGGAATTATCTTGATTGTAAACGAAAACAACTCTTTCCATTATGGAATGTTAACAAACCATAAGTAACAATCTCTCGGTAGAATATCCTCAGAAACCTACTTACAAATTTTAATTGAAATAATTCAGGGAATAGAAACGACGGCATACGCAAAGATAACGACGACGACGACGACGACGACAGACATCCGAGGCGAATGATAGTCTCCAGCGACTTTTTTTAGCTTGGAACAACAATCCCTATTTCATCTTTTGATCTTATATACATTGGCATTTTTGCAATATCAAAAGTCCCAATATTACATACGTGTTCTCCCGGTTTTTTTTTCTTCGTGTCTCATGAATTGCCTGATTGCTTGTTGATTCTTCTCCCCACTGAGACACGTAGACATTCGTAAAGACAAGAGAACATGTGAATTAATCACAGTAAAAAACAAATAAAAAGTTGAACGTAATTCACACGAGCTGATAGTAAAACTCGTTAATTTATTCGATTATCTGAACCCCTGTTTCCTCTATATCCCGAAATAAACAAGGCAGGATGAATTGAATTAAAGGAAATCGCCCCGATAAACAGCCTAATTACTTGGAAATTACACAGTAATTTTCCCTCGAACAGAAGGATAAAATGCAAGCATATTGATGTACTTTCAATAATTGTATAATCGGATTTGAACTCGTTTACGCATTCAATGTTTCCTTTTGATGATAACTTGCTTGATTCTTCAAGCTGCCTTCGATTTGTTCGTATCGATTTATTACAGCATATGTTTGGACTCAATTGTCGAATCGGCTTTTGATTCCATTATTTGAGTCTCGCTATTGAATATTCACTGGCAAGATTACTGGACGCTGCCCGGAATGAAGTGTCCACCACCATAGATTCATATTGTGAAAAGTTTTGATGCAATAGAGCCTATTGAATAGAACGACTGATTCAATATATTTCATTTGACCTTTTTATAAACTTTATATTGAGTATAACATTAGTTCAATGCTAAATGCGATAGGCTTATTACAAATGGAAAATCCTAGTCTACTCAGTTACTTTTAATCATGGTTTTGGTCAGTGTTCTGGACTCTAACCCTAGACAAAGATGCAGGAGGAAATCAATTTTTCTGTTGTTTTTATTTCTTATCATAAAAGAGTTTCTATTTCAGTATAATGAAACAACGCATAAGACTTCGATTTTCAGAACATTTGACGTAGATTGAAATCACAGAAAATTCTTCCAAACCCATTAATAACGGTATTACGAAGATGATCATAAATAATAATTATGCAATTGAAGAAGCTGATTATCATCATAAGTAAGTTGCGTTTGACTCTTGACGCCACATGCACCATTATTGGTCAAAAAGCATCGCCTGTAGGATAGAAAAATCTGTCAGTCTTTCTGCATTGCAAACAGTATTTTTCCATTGCACTAAAAGAGATATGGTCGAAGTTTTTCCTCGATAAAATATTTAAAAGAGACTGGATAAACGTTTGCGATTACTCTTGTGCAAATAAGCATGGGGCCCCACAGTAAAAAAGAGGGATGTTAAATAACATCACAGTCATTATCATCATCAATCTTCCAATGTCCGTCGTTGGACATAAAACTTCCTCAGGATTCGCCACACTTCTCTATGATGGGCGTCGTCGGGCCAGTACTTTCTGAATTTATCTAGGTCGTCTCTCCTTCTAATATTCTGCCGGCCTTGCTTCTGCATGTGATCTCAGGGGATCCATGTTGGGAGTCACGATGTCCATCAGTTGTCCGCTATTCGTGCAACATGGCCAGCCCACTGATGTTAAAACATAAAGCTGTATGGAAAGACCAACATCATTGAGGACATGTTGTATTAATCAAGGTATCCATTACAAATATGATTACTCAGAAGACTATTAATTTTGACGGCCTTTCTTATACAAATCGTTGATCAAATCTTGACAAATACAAAGTAAACTAATGGCTTCTTTCCAGTGAAAATTATTCCAAATGATCAGCGCCAGAAATTCTGTTTGCTAAGCTGGTACTTATGAGTGGAAAGACCCATAGTTACTGACTGAGTAATGGGAAAACGACACTGCTACTCATACGAGTAGATACATTACACCATGCACATGGGTCTATTGGTTTTGGCGAGCTGGACACAGATGCAATGCTGTAACAAATGATGATTCCCTGGGGCGCAGTATTGCTCTGTGTAGTCAAAACAAAAAAGATCAGAAAACGACCCATGACCAAGTCAAGCTTACACTGGTGCCCTTGCAGTACTAGTTGTAAAGACTATATCTATTTTGAGGACTGCCTGCCCACACGCCTACGTGTAGGACTCCGACTTGAACGTTCTTTGTGTTCCCGCAGGATGTGACACAAAGTAGTTACGGATATCCTATACCTCAGAGTTTTTGCCAATGATCCTTGCTCCGATACAAACTCATAAATCACCGATACTGATTGAATAAAAGTAAAGTGACCATTTCTCAAGAGACAGCTCTTGTTGGAGAACAAACAGCCAGTGATGAAGTCCTGAATTCCTTTGCATGAGTTAGCTTTGTTAGCTTAGTGACCCTTGCAAGTTTCCAGTCTGGTAGAGACCAGGACATTATTCCTACAAAATTCTGTCCGACCACCCCCTGGCAGGGATCAAGTCCATCAAAGGGATACTTTCATTCTAATAGCATAGCTTAGAGTGCACTCAATTAGCTGCTGAGTGCACAGAGAAATGTGTCCGAATGAAGAATTTTCCACATTCTTCAGTCATACACGGGTCCTCTTATTTGTGAGGCTTGTGAGACTATTACACTATACTAGCGGACACTGTTATTTCAATAGCAAGTTATTTATCCCCAATACTGATTTCCTGCCAGTAAACTACACGTAATAAGGATCCATTTCTCTATCTTCTGCTTTCACTTTCAATTTTAGTTCTATCTAGATTTTTGAGTTGCAATTTCTCATCTTCAGCTTCCGAGTCGTCGAACTGAAATCGAGATTCAGTTAGCCAGACATCGTGGAGTTTCGGAGTATATTCATAATGATTATCTGTCTTTGTCCTTATTAAAGCAAATCTATTTTCTTCATCTGGTCTTCACTCTGAGAGCAAATCTATGTTTTCTTTTCTTTTACTTCCAATAGAAACTTTTACATTTTTTTTATATCTTCATCGCTTGCTATCCATTCATCCTTTTATCTGTCTATCTATCCATCTATCTATCTCACTCTCCAACTCTGTCTCTCTGTCAAAAGATGGTTTCTGATTTGATCTGATTTATATAAATGGCTTGACTCTATGGGGGGAAAGTAAACAATACAATATCTGGTTAAGAGTGTCTGGTTTATAAGATTCCAAATCAAATTTACATAAGATGTTGCTGCAGTCAAGTTGATAAGGTGATGCAATATTTCAAAATGTTGGTATTTGAAAAGATATGAGGTATGTGCAAAAGCATCCATCCAAAAAAAAAACAGTTTCCAACAATATATTCTCTTCTCATCTTTCAAGTTCCACAGATAATAATTTAGATGGGTTCGGAAATTATAGACAGAGCATGAACCGACAGGGACATTTTTTTTGAATCCGTCCGTCGAGACTCTCAAGTGAGTCTGATTTTTCAGCACTGATATAAAATAATTTAGATAGGTTTAGAAAATACAGGAAGAGCATAGGCTTACAAGGAAATCTTTGGAAGCTGTCTGGTGAGACTTTCAAGAGAGTCTGATCAGGGAATCATGTCAAATTGTTGAAGTTGTTCATATCTATGTACATTGGATATGTTTTTCTCATTAATTTTGTATTTGTTTCGAAGTTTATGTGTAAATATAAATATAGTGGCATAATAAAATAAGAGATGAACACCTCTCGATAAATGAACGACCATGTAACGATACTCGGTAAGGCTCCTATCCTTAGCAAGTAGAGTAGACATCACCTTTCTAACTGTATATTGGAGTGTACTTATGCGCGCCCTCTATGTTTTGCTAGGACGTCACCAAAGTTGGACTCTTCCGTTTTATAGAGCCGTGAAATATATTTGATGGAATGATTCACTAATTTCTACAAATATGCAAATATCACATATTAAACATTGTTTATCTCTGTCTGTGTAAATTACTGGGGAAAATTTTTTACTTCTCTGAAAAAATGCCATGATGTTGAGCTTTGGATTCTGAAGAGGGCTGTAGAGTGATCGACAATAGATATGAAGGACTATAAGACAAGTTCTTTGGATTACTAAACAGATTTTTGTTGTTTTTGCCACAACGATTCCGCTGATCCTTTCTACAAATTTCTTTCGGTTTATGATCTGCGAGGAATGACAAATGTCTTTTCTTTTTTTTCTGAAAACAAAATACACCAGAAAAAGGCTGTAGAGTGGCTGGAACTTTGTGGTAACAATTAAACAACCACAAGAATAAATTCAATAGCCTGCACAACTTCTGGAATGATGATTCTTTTCGCCAAACTTATAGACAGTACTATAAGATGCATATTTTACATAGATCATTTTTTACCCACCATTGTAATTTATTCCTACCTGCCAGCTGTATAGCCCTAGCTTTTCGTGGTCTACCCCCTATCCATAGTACTAGAGCAGGTGTTCCTGTACAATAATTCCATTTTTTGCTTATAGGCTGACAGACCTGATCGATTTCTCTACCTTGTAATTGCCATGCAAAATTATTAGAAATGTCGACCTGAACTATCATTATTAGTTTAGTCAGTTTTTAAGTGAATCTGACTGATTATTTATGTATATGTTGCACGTACAGGCTGCATCAATGGGGCCAGAGAGCTGATGATTTAAACATTTACGCCTTATTACGTTTGGAAAAAACACTCTTTTTTCAAATTCTCCCCAAAATAGGTTTCTAGTTGAGGATTCAATTTGTTGTGTAAGTTTATGCTAATTGCATCTCTTATTTTTTCCACCTTGGTTTTCTTGGAAATTCTGACTTCTTTCAGTGATGACTGCCGAACGAAAGGGCAAAACAAATAATTTATTGCTCACCCCTTTCTTCAAATTCCTTAATTGATAAGACCCAACATCGATTTCTGCTGAAAAACGTTCGTTACGTGACGGTTGCTACAGAGTGATGAAATAAACCTGTTTTTTCAACTCTCAAAAGCGATTTACATTTGTCGAATAATCATTACGAATTCCCTGTATCGTGTGGTATCCTATCGAACTATTCGTTTCAGAAATGTTTAAAGATGATTTTGTGTACGTATGGTCTTTCTCCTCACAGGAATAGAGAAACGAATGGTAGAATAAGTATAACGTAGGAAACTGGATACTCAGAGGAAGATATATCAAAAGTAAATTTTCAACTTTGAAATATACTTATTCGTAATAAAGAAAGGAAAACAACTAAATGAAAGTCGTTTATCCGCCTAAAATACACTAAAAATCAGTGGATATCAAAAGTTATAAAATGTATCTTTAAAAAAATGGGAAAATTCAAACCTGGAAAATATTCCTGGCTCCACCCAAAAATTTAGATGGTTCTTCCAATTCCATTTCCCAACTTTCAAAAAAACCTTCATTGGAATTTATTGAGCACTTTGAGAGATATCGTGTGGAGATGCAGACGAATAGACAGTCGGAAAGACGAGACCAAAAACATATACCTCTCCAACTTGATTAGCAGAGATTATAAGCAATACCTGTACGTACAGGAATACACAGACTGCTATGATGTTTATAAAAATTGAACAAAATAATTCATGTAACCTCCTTTTAAAAGGCTGGCTGTATTATGAGCAAGGGTGAAGAACGTTTCAAGTGTTAAATTGTTTCCTCGGAAATCTGAAGCGTAGGCTTGGCCGTTCGCCACAGAGGTTGCGTGCTCAGTGTTGAAGACAAAATCACTCCGAGGATGAACCTTGCCAAAAAATATCACTTGTCCCCGGAGGGAGTAGAGGGTTTTTCCTCTACTGTCAATGAAGCTTTCAAATAAAAATACTGATCACAATAGACCGAAGAGAAAAAAAGGGAAAACATTGCGTATCTCTTGAAGAACTGATTACAATGTGAACATTATAGATACACGAAAATACGTTTGTTTCAACTGACTGTCCGGGCTTTTGAGAACTCCTTTTTGTTTATGCTGTTCATACGACGTTTCGACCTATTCACCCTTTGGGTATTGTTCAGATATGACATATAATATCCGTAAAGTGTGTGTATATATGTATATATATTACACCTGAATAAGGAATAAGGCAGAAAAAAACAGTCAAAATAAACTTCGCGAGAATATTAAAGACGAAGAATTTAATTGTTCGAAAAAAACTATTCGAATGTTAATGACTCTCATTAATTAATTATAAACTGTATTTTCAGTTCAAAGAGGTTTCCAGGCGATTTAACTTCTTGTTTGTATTATTCAGAGGTACCATCCGAATGCGACGATGGAAAACATATTGTTTTATTTTCATCATTTGCTTTCCACATTTTAAATATCGTAAATATACATACATGTATACATGCTTTCATACACACACACATGCACTAACACACACACACACACACATACACACACACACACACACACATATATATATATATATATAATATATATATATATGTGTGTGTGTTACATGGGTCGAGATTATTTCACTGGTCCAAAACAGATTGTACATTCTGAGAAACAGAATGAACTGTCTGTAACGAACCAGATTCACTCATGTTATAACTGCTTAGTCGATGGTATTGATCAGTATAGTAAATTAAAGATCTCTTTGATACATATGCACATGTTTGCTGCAGAACACTCAATGATTACACACACCAACTCACATATATATATATATATATATATATATATATATATATATATATATATCGTACGTACGTACTATAAGTCAAGCATATCTCTTGCTATTGCAGTTGTATCTTGCTTAGACCTGTTTCCGACAATTATTACATTCTGTCAAAAACATATCCTGTGTTTTCGTAGAAGGCACCTTTCAGTCTCTTATTTTCTCTAAGTTGGAAAAACGAGCGCTATTTCTGCTGTAAATGTAATTATTTCCTGTTGCATTCATACAGTTTTCCGAAAACGTTCTTCATTTCAAATAAAATGATTTATCTGACCAGGTTGATATATGCTCGGAATTGTTGTTTTCCTTGGAATGTCTTCAATTATGAAAAGGTCAACTGCATCACATCTCAGTAACGTCCGGTTCCATCGACACTTTGTCAAAAATAGATATTGTTTGTTGGAGCTGATGCAAGACGAAATCTCACGCACTCGTCCAATACGGTGATTTTGAAAGGCAGTCTTTCCCTCATAAAACAGCTTTCGTTTTATCTTAGCCCAATGTTGCATCTAGCTTTGTGGGGTTTTGTTTTATTAATAGTAATAATCGGTGTGCTTTATCTATGATACGTATACGATGTATGAATATGGATATATTCAAAACTGAAGTCAAAACTTATGCATACAAATCAAAACTAGAAATTGATACTATATTTGACATATTTGTTTCATTATTCAGCTATCAATTGAATGAAAAATAATCACTAGGCAAGTAAGACAAAAATCTTGTGATCTAATATTTATGAGCATTTTTTTTTTCAAAAAATTTAGGCCCGCTTTGTAACATGTCTAATAGGTCTTGGACTAACTTGATCTAAAATTGCCTAATAAAACACTGTCCCTCCATAAGTTAAGAAATTTCAGAACCTTCATTTCAAAATATCATTCACCAAAATTTCTTTGTTTTGATCATTTTCACCTGTTGTGTATAATTTTCACACATGATTAATTCTTGTATCAGGAGCAAAAAGTATAAAGAAACTCAATTCTAAAGTCTTTACTTCCATGTTTTTTGAACACCGTAAAATATTTGAAAGGGAAAATAGTTCACATAAGATTTGCAAACAAGTTTTTAAACTCGGAATTAGAATTTTAGAATCCATATTTTTTCGTTTTATATATTTGTCAGGAAAAAATACTTTTTCGTTTATTTAAAATATGTAGAGCAAATTAAGTCATTCACCTTCCAAATTTCATTCAAACATTTATTTTTCACTAACCTTCAAGAGAATTCTTTTTTCCCCCAGGAGAATTTTTTAAAAATACTAATCTACGTAGTTAAATTTATTCAGTCCGCAGAAGGATATTTCGATCGCCACCATGGTTTTCATTTATTTGCACCAAACAATTATCTTTTGAATTCATTAAGGCTCTACAAGCCCCTCCCAATAAGCTTTGTTTTCTTTTAAATATATTAAAGTTGATTTAGAAATTCTCAAAAGGTTTTCTTGAATATTCAGAGAATTTGTAGTCATTGCAGGTTTTATAATAATACGGATATTCGTAATGGTCTAATTTTTGAGTAAATGAAAACTTCCTTTCCCTCTATAGCTTGACACAAAAGTTATTGACCGTTTTGAAATCGAAATATCTTCTTTTTTTTAATGTAAGGGTAAGTACATTACCTCCTTAGATATATTTGTTTTGGACTTTGTAAATTATTTTAGAATATTCGTGGAATATAACATCCTGCTAATTCTTCACAGTTTCAGCTTCACAAATCGATTTAACGTGACTCAAGTATTAATTTTCGACGGATTAGAACAGATGTGTTTTTCGTTTGATGTCATCTTAGAAGAAGAGATTACGTAAACGAGCTCTGAAACAATCCTGGAAATGAAGAATGATATTCGATAAGAAATGGAATTTGGGGAATAAATGTCTGACGAACTGTCATGGAACATGCTGTAAAAATGTTTCAACACTGTGAAGCTGGAAATGGGAGGCATTTACAGTGCTTTATATTCAAGAATTGATTTAAAGCAATTTCCAAAGTCTGCGATAAACATATCCGAAGAAAAATCACTTTATCGTTCCATTTAAAACCTGATTTCGAGCCAAATCCGTTTCTGGAAAAATGTCATACAAAGGCGCTCTAGCTCTAAAAATATATTAATAAAGAACCAAATAGAAAGGACAATTATTTGGTTTTCTATCGCGTCTACACTTCACTTTGCCAAAAAGACGAGACTGTATTATTACAGTGGAAACTACTATTGTTTGATAGCTTTTTGAAATATTGAAAGAAAGAGGACTTGCCCCTAGCCAAGGAACGCCTTATTTCTGGTCCGTTTCATTTACAGTTCCTCTTACCATCGCACTTATGAATAATCATATCCTCAAGACTATCACTTTTGGACACGAATCTCGTTTTCCCCTAAGCATTACAGCATCAAGCATGGAGCATTTGAGACAGAGGCCTCAGGGCCCCAGACTATAAGGGACACCAGGACAGACTTAGGGAGGGGGCTGAGTTGGCCATGGACTATTTTCTTTTCACGATTTATATATATATATATATATATATATATATATATATATATATATATATAAATATATATAATCATAATCAGGCGTTAAAAGTCAACTAGATAAAAAACTAAAAACATACTGAAGTGAGCACTGACAGTATATTCGGGGGAAAAAGCAATACTGCAGCAAAAATCGAACTCTTTCCTTCTAGCTCCAGGGGGTCCAGTATACGCCTGGTCGCTTTTAACTATTCAGTCGGACTTACACCTTAAACTTAACCCCTTCAACCGATATTTCACGCAGTTCATGTTTACAATCGACACCTAGCAGTCTTTGAATCCAACGACATTTTTAAAGATATTTTCAAATTTTAATCATCCAAAATTTTCATTATGGGCTTGCTCTTTACTTTCCAGTGACACTGTTTAATTGTTGCCGGAGGATTACGGTTTGATTCAAATCGGCACAACAAGCTTCCTAAACTAACTGAACGTTAAAAACTTGTCAAAATTGATAATAATGTTGCAAGAAACAAATTTAAAAGCTGAGTTGTTATATTGGCTGCTCTGAACAAAAACAAAATGAGATGTTAGTAAAGTCAGGTTGAAACTACTTTTGATTCTTACTTTGCAGTTTGATAGACTTGAAGGATATTATTAATATTATTATTATTATCATTTCTATTTTCACATAAGTTGCCTGGTGGTTATTGCAAAAAGCTAAGTGATGTTAAGACTTTTCAGGTCTCTAGCCCACTTATCACACATTTCTCACAAATTGCAACAGTGCTGTGGTTTGCACCGCATCTATTGTGCCATTTTTGGACGATGCTAACAGCTAGGGAATGATGACCTCGCATTCTCAGGACCTTCCTCAGTATCTGTGCAGTCCCCAGTCGTATCATCTCAATTCTTCTTTTTATCCCAAGATTTTCCAATCTCGTTTCCAATGTCTTAGGTACAGTTCTGAGTGCGCCTAATATAACTGGTGCCACCCTGACTTTTATGCTCCTCACTTTCTTTCTTCAATTTTCTGGCCAGGTCCCATTCTTTTTCCTAATCACTCTGTGATCTGCAGGCGTTGCCACGTCTATCGTTTGACAGGATCTCCTTTCCCTGCCCACGATTACTAGGTCCAGTCTTCTTGCTTGGATGGGCTGGTCAGTTTGGATATCAAAGTCCCAGAGTAATGAATGGCTTCTATTCTCAAGGGCTGTCACCGGTTAGTGCTGGTACCACTTTTTGGCATTGTTGAATCTCAGTGGTTCGTTCAGTTCCCCGTGTATCATTGTTGCTACACTATTTTGTCTGTTTCTATACCCTTTCTGGTCTAGTTGACTACATTCTTTAGTTATGTGGCTTACAGTTTCATCCCTTTACCCACATGGGCGGCATTTGCTGTTTGCCTGTCTTCTGTCGATGTTTGTTTTCATATAGTTTGTTTTGGGCTGCCATGATGAGCGATTCTCTTTCTCTCTGCTGGCTTCCTTTGCGTAGCCATTTAATGATGCTTTGTCTGCAACATTGAGTATCTATCTTTTGAATTCTCAGTATATTTTTCTGTTCCCATATTCCTTTCTTTGTTTGCTATGCTGCTCCTTCGTATGCAACTTTCTTGTTGTGCTGTTGTGCTGCTTCGGGTGCATTTCACAATATTTATGCTGTCTGAGAGTTCGATTCCTTTTGCCGCAACAAGCTTTCCTTTGTGCATTACTATTTGTGCAAAATTTCCTATTCCGAACTCCATCCCTACGTCATCACTGTATTCCTTCATTTTGTTGAACAACGTCTCAAGGTCTCCCCCTGTTCTCTGCAAATAGTTTTATGTCGTCCATGTGCATCAGGTGGTTGACTTTTCCCTTTGCTTTGGAGAATTGCTATCCTTCGTTGCTTTTTCTGTATTCTGTTGAGTGTTATCATGGTTAGGACATATTTTAATAGAAAGGGAGAGTTTCCCTGGAAGATTCCCCTTTTTATTCTTACCACTGCAAATTTTTTTCCTCTTGCTGTCAAGTCCACTTTCCAGATTTTCATGGAGTTGGCAATGAATCTCACCACTGGCTCACTGATCTTGAACATTCCGGGGCATTCCAGTATCCAGCTGTGTGGAATCATATCGATGGCTTTTTTTCATAACATATTCATCCCATTGCAACCTCCTTCTTCCTTTGTCTTACTCCTTTAAAGATCATCTAGTCGATGCGGAGTAAGTCATTTGCTCCCTTAGTTCCTTTCCTACAACCTTTCTATTCGTCTGGTAATAGTCCTCTTCTTTCCATGGATATACATGTTCTCTCCGCTATCTGTCCGTTCATCGGTTCATGACTACTTGCCTGGTTTTCTTTTTCTTGGGCATTTTGGATAAGGGATGATCAGCCCTCTGGTCATCTATTCTAGGACCTCACCTTCATTTAAGTATCTTTGGGGTTGGTGAGAGAGCCCTTCGTGTAGTGTACTGAATTTCTTAAACCAATATCCATGAATCCCATCAGGTCCTTATGCTTTCCAGTTGGCTATTTTTTGAGAGCAGGTTTCAACGTGGTTTCATTCAATGCTATTGGTTCTCCATCTTCTATGTCTTCGAGTTTTCTCTTCATGCTCTGTAGCCATTCAGGGGCTTGTGTCTTTTTGGAAGTCCCCGTATGCTGTTCCAAAAATTTATTATTATTATTATTATTATTATTATTATTATTATTATTATTATTATTATCAATTGCAATCTCACACCAGTTGCCTGGTGGTTGCCGCTGGAGTTTGAGTGAAAGCAAGTCTCCACAAGCCTCCAGTCCTTCTCTCCTAGTTTTCATAGGCCACAGTAATACTGCAGTTTACATTTTCACACCGGTTGCCCAGTGGTCATTGCTGAAGGCTGAGTGACAATGAGTCTCCTCAGGCGATCAGCCAATATCTCTTCTCTTCTTCACCTATCATGCCAGTGCTGTGGTTCACGTTTTCGCTTTCATTTCCCTTCCTTTGTTAGGTCACTGTTAACAACTAGTGTTGCAGTCTTTATATTTCTATATCATTATTATCATTATTATCATTGGTTATATTTACTTGACGTTTACCCGAAGGAATAACAAACTGAAACGCAGCAACTTTTGCCGAACATATAGAATCTTCTATAGTAAATTGTGTTCTCTTAAAATCCATGATATCCATCCGCCATTAAGAGATATTTGTCTTGGGTTCCTTAATGTCAGTATGAATGCTGACTTGGTTCCAAAACATCAAAAAATATGAGTGTTTGGTCGTCGATCTTTCGTCATCATCAGATTTTTAGTGTCTTTGCTTGGACATAAACTCCCCCCCCCAATTTGCCAGAACTCTCTATCATGGGCGTTGCCGAGCCAACGCTTTCTGAACTTGTCTAATTTGCCATGTCATCTCATATTTTGCCGGCTGCGTTTCCACATATAATATTTGAAGATCTGCGTTGTGAGTCGGGATATCTTGCGGTTATTTGACATTCTTGCATTATGGCTAGTCCATTTCCATTTGAGTTTTCTAATGGTCTCTACAATATTTTTCATCCACCATCTTTCCTCTTTTTTACTGCGCTATCTTGCGATTTCTCCATATAGGGTTAAGCATGATTCTCTCTTGTGCTCGTGGCATGGTTCTCTGCTTGAGGGTTATTTTTTCTGTTAAGGTTCTATGTTTCAGCTTCATATGTGATCATCGGAAGTATGCATTGGTTGTATACCTTCCTTTGCAGAGTTAATGGAATATCCTTGTTTTTGAAGGTTCGGTGGGCTCTACCTAAAACTTGCCAAATTTGTGATTCTACGCTTGATTTCTTCTTCATTTGAGTATTATATGTAGACTCGTTGCCCAAGGTAGATGTATTGCTCTCCACTCCCCAGCTCCTTACTCTCTATTCTGAGGTGTATTTGCTCTCCAAGTCTTTCTTGCACATGGCATTTGTTTTACTGAAGTTCACCTGAAGGCTTAATTTCCCGCATCTATCTGTCCACTTTGTCTACCATTATTTAGAGATCATGAAGGTTCTTGGCGGCAGAGGACAACGATGTTAGCAAATCTGGGTTTATTTATGTACTCGCCGTCTATTCTGGTTCCTTTGTTTTCCCAATCTAGGTTTCGGAAGATCATCTCAAGGTATGCTGAGAAGAGTTTGGATGTGCTAATATCACTTTCTCTTAACCTCTTATTACCGGTAATTATATGATTAATTTAAAAAAATCTATATCTCCATAAATCAATGATTTTACAAAGTCTGCGGAATGCGAATTGACCTGCGGCCAGTTTTATTTGTTCTTTGCCAAAGCCAATGACCATCCTTATCCCCAACCTGGTCAAATTAAAGACAATAGCCCAAAGTCCGTGCAGACCAATTTAACTATGTTTACTCGGCAGGCCAGCCCCACTTCTGCCTTTCTCTCCCTCTCTCTCTCTCTCTTTCTCACCACCCAATACCCCAACACCTCTACATCACTTAATTCTTCTTTCGGGTGTGTCGGACATGCCACCTGGGACCTTCGATTTGCTATATTAGGTAGTAATTGAATATATCTTCAGAGGGAGGCTGACCGGGGAAAACAAACAGAATTAATGCCGACGCATTGGTCGGCTGAAGAATTACAAGTCGGAAGAAGGAAGCCTTTTCAAAGTGTACGTATAATAAATTTGTGCTCTGCGCGTCGCGGAAATTAGCAAATAACAGGAATGCCCCCCTCTGCTTGCTCTGGAATTCAATGGAGCAACGAGCAACGTTGGTCGTTTATCGTGACTGTCAAACAAACTGGTTTGTAAGTCAAATGAGCTAGCATCTATGTTACTGGTGTTGCATATATTTCATGAGAGGAGCACTCACGAGATTGCTTGTCAGAATATATTTTTTTCTGTCTGATCCGCAGGTCTTTACCACTACAGAATATTCAGATCACTGGTCCATTCATTTATTCCTTGTCAATCGCAGCCAGTCCAGTTAGAGGGATTGGCTTGCATCTTTGAGCATAGTACACATATCGGTATCCTCTTTAAGAGGAATTAATAGGATCGAAATTTAGGTACCAAACAGACTAGGCGTTGCTTAATTTTGGTGCATCAAACACGATTTGGCTTTAATTAGATAACTATTCAATCCCTGTGAAGAAAATTCACAGATATAATTGAATTTTGTTCAGAAATGTTTGTATCTTTTTTTCTGATAGGTTTCAGTGAGAAAGTACATTGTTTCGAATAGTGAGTAAGTGGTGCTTCCATGAACAAAATTGTTACCTTTAAGCTGGTGATTCGATTGTCATGATCAGAAGGACAGGTAGAAAAATCTCACTGTTTATAAGTAAATAACATTATAACACACCAATTCCGATAGCTTTTATTTTTTGAAAGATGGATAAAAAAAATAATTTTTCATAGATGGTCATTCTAGTTTATTTCAAACATTTACTGTTTTGGTTGCGACGAGACAGGGTCAAATAAGGGAAACGATGTAGGAAGATTTTGTTACGCTAATGTTTTGGTTATTAAAGACTACTTACCATGAGAATCAGCTTCCAAAATCTTAACCTTCGTCAAACACTGATTTCTGCTACAGTTGGAAGGCATTAAACTATCTTCTACTAGTTACTAATAACAATTCACTAAATACCCGTCAGTCTGTGTGACTGCGTGACTCAGGAACCACACAAGGTATCGCCATGGAATTTTCTGTCTTCTAATGGAACACAAAAGAAAGCTTTTAGCAAGTAAGATTTAGAAAATCCAAACCAAGATTATAGAGTGAGGTTTGTGTTCACCTCAATTATGATCTTATATCCACCCATCTCTACATCAATATAATACTAAACAAATGATATGGCCTCTAAGTAGCTGAACCACAGCATTGGAACTAGGGGCGTTGAATTAGGGTACCCCTCAAAGGAGGAAGAAGAAGCAAGCGAAGAATCACAGAGCAAATTCAACGTTCAAGAACAAGGCAAATCGTATGAGTTCTGAAAAGAAGAGTATACAACTAATGCATCTCCGCTATAGTAAACTATGGAACTGAAACATAGAACCTAATCAAGTGACATGGAGAGATCACCAGACAGCAAAGTATATCAAAGTAAAAAATGATGTCCGAGACACCGTAGAATACATTAGAAAACTCAATTTGCAATGGGCAGGCCATGTTGCAGAATGGTAGCCAACCAATGGATATAAGGACTCGCAACACAGATCCCCAGAGATCACATGCATAACCAAAGACAGCAGAATACACGATGGAGAGACGAACTTGACAAGTTCACAAACTATTGATGACAATGGAAATACGCAACGAATACAAAGAAGCCTGGGTGATTTTCATTTGAATAATAGAAGAATATTCAGCTCTACCAAATAATAATGGACTGATTCTTAAATAGATCTACCATCTATCTATCTATCTATCTATCTATCTATATAACACTCAATTCCTGATTTCGTTTATGTGAATGTGACCGCCAAATAACCAAAACAGCGGGGTTTTTTTAACCAGTGGTATCGAATTGGAGCACCCTTGAAAAAAAAACAGTTTTGATCTTGCATTTGGAGCCAATGATCCTATCAGGCCTTTGGCAAGAACTAGCTAAAAATCCCACCTGTAGCGGTTTCAGAGGTTTGCCCTTCCCCAACATCAGTGGAGTATTCTGACAGTGTAAACTTATATACATATATATGAGAGAGAGAGAGAGAGAGAGAGAGAGAAAGAAAGAGAGATGTCCTGTACAAGTTGAACTTCACTTTAAAATTCTATTGCGTAGGCAGGAAGACTATTTGGCACACTGAACCCACCATTTATGGTCCTACTTCCGTCGATAACCTTTCGTAAAATGTTTTAAAATCAGTTCGCCATTAATATGATTTGAATACGCGTACATTGTTGCTTATAAATACATACACACGTACACACCACCATGTATATATATATATATATATATATATATATATATATATATATATATATATATATCTTATGCTTTGAATTTCTCTGACAACATGAAACACCTTTTATGTTCCCAATGCAGGTGCTATAAAAGAGAGCACGCTCCTTTCGCCACCTGCTTTGAGCGTGGGTTCTTATTTTTTTTCCTGTCGGATTGGCATCATGATACACTCCAGAGATGTTCTATCATGGAACATCCAACGTGCGTGACAAATTTGCTGAGAAGTGTAGCGTGAAAGTAGGGACATGTTTTTCTTTACGTTGGAAGAGGAACACACATGAATGTTTTGAATGTTTGCCAACGGTGAGAAAACTTAAAGAAAAAAAAACAACGTTGCTTTTGTATCGTGGAAAACCTTTTTTTTAAGAAGATTTTCGATTTTTTTCTTTCTTTTGGGGTAAATGATTTGTGAAATTTCGTCTCTGCTCGTTGTATTAGGTGCTTCTTGCACGTACATCATTGAATTACTGTTCTTGGGTGGGTTTCTTTAGATTCAATGAAAAACTTGAGCCTGATTAAGTGTTAAAAAAAGAATGGGTTCGGTGCATGATGAAAATCTATATGATAGAATCCAATGTGTCCGTGTGTCAGTCCATCTGTTGCACTAGAGTAAACTAATTTATCATTATTATTATTACTATCATTAATATTATTATTATTATGAGTTGTAGTAGTAGTAACATGATATGAGAGTTATTTAGCTGGGAATGTGTCTTATCATTCAAAATACATGTGTGAAAAATCACATAATCCCACTGACCGGACATTTGACTCTTCAATCTAATGAATATCGATAGTATTTGACAGCGCAGAGTGAGACTGTCCCACTTCCAGGTCACAAATTAATTCAACTCTTAAATGCATACAAAGGAAATAGATTGTCGATTTCAAAAGAAATTACCTCTGATTCAAATAATCTCCCTTCTTTTCATTTCATTCCCCGAAGAGTTCCTATCATTTTTTATGCTATGCATTGAAGAGTTCTTCTGTCAATTACAAGCAGTTTCTAAGATTTATGAATTCAAGAGTTGAAGAATAAAAAAAAGAATGTTATATTGGTATTTTCCAGTCGGAGATAATTAGTAGATTTTAGTAAAATACTCGTTGCTTTGCTAACGATGTAGCTAAGAGTGGAAACTTGAAACATTCTAGTATCTGAAAAGTCTTATGAACGTTGCCTGAAGCGACCAGCACTTGACAAAATCTTCCGCTCGTAGATACTTCAAAATGAATTCAAATCCACCTCATTTTTCTGTCTTTCTCCTCTTCTCAACGGCCAAGTTCTCTGGGTTTTTTACGACAGAAGTGAGAAACACATAAATATATTAGAATATTGAAACAAATCTCTTTGATAGCATGATATAAACTGCACGTTTATAATCACTGTGTTCGTTCAATGATTTCTTCTAGGTATGAATATCAATAACCGAAAATTAAAAAATTCTCCTTAATATCAGCACATTATCCGATTTTGATAAATTTTTCAGTATTTATTTATGGAACAACGAATTTTCAGAAAAATATTTCTCCTTCGAAAATCGGAAGAGAAATATTTTTTGATATGAATCCTTTTATCATTCCGATGATTTATGTTATCTGTGTGTTGCTACTTTCATTGGTTTTTACATTTAACAGACAAATCCCCCCAAATTTTCATAATGTTTAACTTTTTGAAGAAAGCGCTCAGGAACTGCTCGAACTGAACGTAATCGATAAAAATGATGAAAAGTCTTCTCTTTTTTCAATATTGAGTTGAACTTTTCTTCCACCGATCAACACCCTAAATTATAAATAATCAAGAAAAATTGAAAAAACGGGAAGAAAAAAATCATATTTAATTTTCCCGTTTTTCAATTTGCAAAGATTCCCGAGCAATTTTGGGGCGCTTTCCCCCTCCAAAAAAAAGGTGAACACAACTAATATCTCGAAAAAAATCGATAAAAAAATAGAAAATCATGATATGAAAAGATAAACTTTATTCCCAATATCTGGAGTGAAAAATTATTTATTTCAAGGTTTGGCCTCTAATAAATGAGTATTGAAAATTATTCTAAGAATATGCTGATTTCTAACTTTCTTTGGTGTCGACTTTACGATGTAATTGAGTTCATTTTGTTCATGCCTATGTATTTTTCTTATTATTTCCAACATTTTTGATATTTTTGTGTGTGTTATGAGAATAAATATCTAATTCCAACTCAACTTTTTTCTCTTTTCTAGGTAAGTTGATTGAATCACTTCATGAAGAACACTGGATACGGTTGTGCTTTCATCGAACGGTCTCGTATCATTTTGATTTTTTTATATAACTGTAGAAAAAGAGTAATAATTCTGTTTTTTTTCTTAGATTAAGCATAATAAAATATCATCAACTCGTAAAACACCCGCTGCATTATTGATGGTATTCCTAGGCACGGAAATCCAAACCACTGAAGTATTTTAGAAATAAGAAAAACTCGAGGGAGTTGCTTGAAGCGAACATCCCTGGGACCTACCATATTTCACTGAGTATAATTCGCATTTTTTCCCAAAAATCTTGAGCAAAAATTGTTTATTTTCTACGGAATCGTTGATCATATCCGTATGAATAATGAAAGACAGGATAATGCGTTTTTCATTTTGAAATAAAGCTCGATTTTTTGTTCGGATTATCCGTGGTAGCGGCTTATACGTGGTGAAATACGGAAACCAAACCATCTATTCATAGATACCCGAGAGCGAGATTCGATCCAAAAAGACTATTATTCATTTAACCCCACTGTTCGTCTCAGGTAGTTGTTTCCTCTTCTTGGAAATCAATTAGAAAATAGCCCTTTGTGTCGACACGTTTCCTCCTACTGCTAGATTCACGTCATGATTTTATGATCGGTTTACCGAAACAGAAAACCTTAAAGTATTCCTTTCGTTCCAATCGTGTGACAGTTAGCACAAAATAGACTAAACTGGGTGACCTTGGCTCTCGGTCAGATTTTCAATCAATATTCAAAACAGACTCCAATCAAGTGAGTGGACAGCGTGTCCCGACAATAAACGAAAGATTACGTTTGTTTTTAACGAGCTGTGGCCTTTTGTAGCGAGGGTCTCTTCTAATCTGGTTGTCTTCAGATGAAACATCAAAGTATACTTTGATGGATAGGCGTTCTCTGTCTTTAGGCAATTTAACGTATTTTTAAGTTGTCTCCAAATCGCCTCTCGTGATTGCGCTGTTCACTAAGCTGCAACTCTTAGACACCAACACATGAAAGAGTCATGAAATCAGTTTAAGCTACATTTGAACCGATCTTTTGTTGCTTGTAATAAAACAAACGCGTTTTGTTTTTTCCTAATGAAGTGTGCATATCATAAGATGCAAAGGAATCTACTTCCCAAGATGCAGAAACGAGTGAGGTGATAAATTCTTTAAACGATTTATCCATAGAATCGGTGTTCAAATCTTAAAATCAAATACTGAATATTTGTTGCATATTCAAAAAGAGAGAATTTTTTTTTTTTTTTAAATTTTGGATTTCGACCGATAATTCCAAAGAGATGATCCCTCAACTCTGAATATTGTTGCAACACAATATTCCTATTGTTCTTTGTTAATTTTTTTTTCTACGGATTAATCTTGTGGTGAACAAAGTTAATCCCCATAAAAGCAAGGATATTCTTGCTTACTAACGAGCATGTAGTACATCGTAGTTATTTTCTTGTCTGATTTTTGACATTCAATATGAGTAAATTGAGTTTTTACACAAATCAACGACTTCAATTTTATAATCACTTTTGTTAAACTCAAACAATTTTAATGAAAATGAATGCCATCCTGTAGATACCTTTATTCATTTAACTGAACCAACTCATTTCATGTATGAATATTTTTGTTCAGCATTTCTTTAGTTTATACCATTATATTAACTCATTTTGCTGCCATACATTTTTCTTATTGATTGGACATTGTCTATGATCTTAAATCTCAAAATGAATATTCAAGTAAACTTTGGGAGTGATTACTTGTGTCAAGACATAATCAGCAAACGGAGTTCGAATTATGGCTGAGGCATCTTTTTGTTCACCCAATACGAATTCCCTTGATAAAGAGTATGGCTTCATATCTGTACTCTGTCTCATGTTATCTTAACCAAGGATTTAGTCTCTGGTATGCCTGATGATCGACAAAAGAGAACTAGTCACTGTGATTGTCCACTCTCCCATAACTAGTGTTTAGGCAGTAAGACCAGTTAAGAATAGTTGTAAGTATCTAAAACTTCGATAGATAGTTATATATATATCATCATCATCATCATCAGTCTTTTAACGTCCGTCGTTGGACATAGACCTTCCCCAGGATTCGCCACACTTCTCTATCATGGGCATCGTGGAGCCAGTACTTTCTGAATTTGTCTCGCTCGTCTCTCCATCTAATATACTGCCAGCTTCGGTTCCACATGTTATCTTGAGGAATCCATGTCGTGAGTTGTGATGTCCATCGGTTGTCCGCCATTCGTGCAACATGACCAACCAACTGCCAATTTAGCTTTTTAATGGATTCTATGATGTCTCTGACTCTTGTCTTTTCTCGGATGTACTGTGCTGTCTTGTGGTATCTCCATGTGAGGCCAGCATAATTTTCTCATGTTCACGTTACATGGTTTTCAATTTACGGGTCTGTCTCTTGGTTAGGTTTCAGATCCATAAGTAACTTTTGGGAGGATGCATTGGTTATGCACCCTTTTTTTAAAAGATTGAATGGATCTTCTTATTTTTGAAGGTTGAGCTTGCTGTGCCAAAAGCTTGCCATCCCAGTGTGATTTTTCACTTGATTTTTTCTTCTTTTGAGGGTCTCATGAAAAATTGTTGTCCCAGGAAGATGCAGTGATCTACTTTCTACAGTTCTGTATCTTCGATTTTGATCTCAGTGTTCATTCTCCAATTTGGTTGTTGCACATGATCTTTGTCTTGCTGAAGTTCATGTGTAGGCCGACTTTCTTGCTCTCTTCATTTAGTACATCTATCATTAGCTGGAGGTCGTGCAGGTTCTCTGCGAAAAGGGTAATGTCGTCTGCAAATCTGAGGTTGCTCAGATACTTGCCGTCTATTCTAATCCCTTTGTGTGTGTGTGAGAGAGAGAGAGAGACAGTGAATATATAAAGACACTCAACTTCGGAAAAATGCTGTACTTGGATATGGTAACAGCTCGTAAGGAGAAACTGAGTTAACTTGCTTTGTTTTGAAGTAGCCTCAAAAACCTTCTTTTTTGCTTTTGCTTGGGATGGAACTATTTTTAGCATATGCATTGGATTATCGCTTTTTTATTTTTATCCTTGCTATGGTTTAACGCTAAGTTAGAGTTAATTAGCAGTGTAGACTAGCACTGTGATGATCAGTAGTCATCTAAATTAAGTCTAAGCGGAGCTCAAACAAGAAGGAATATCTGCCGTAGCGTTAGTATTTACTCACTTATCAAGCTCATCTTGATTTCAGTATTACATCCAATAATTAAACGATGAGATCCGAATCCATTCAACAGAAAAAACTGTATTGATGACAATATATATATATATATATATATATATATATATATATATATATATATATATATCACTGATTAACTGATTTATGCTAATTGTTACCAAGCAGTTCTTTTGGTGCTGTAAATATCAGCAAAATTTCATCTAACTCGATATAACGGTATTCTTTATACTTAAGGCTACAGTTAAGCAATGTTAAGAATACATTTAAAAGGTGGTGATCCTGCAGAAAATTTAATTCGTTGGGACTCATGCTTGGCAATCAGCGCACAAAAGGGATTATTATGTGCACAAAAGATTTCCAATTTTGTCGATGGTTTACAGAGTTTTATTTGAAAATATATTGATTCATGATATCGAAAGTGCGTATGTATTTGTCACTTTAAAAAAAACTATCGCAAGATTTTTGCGCACAATAACAATTAAAATTAAACGGAATGATGCTGTCAACCATTAAGAGAAGTGGATGGGGAAACACACCAATTGCTGTTAAATGGTTAACTTGATAAAATGTCCGTTTTGTTGTGATTGAGGGTTACACAATTCAATGGGCTAGGGCTTTTATCTTGCAATGGATATCTTACAAACAACAACCTGCAATAGAATATCAAATAATGAACCTACACTTATGCAATGGATACCTATTACTTTTTGCGGCCTGTAGCAGTTAATTAGTTGGAACATTCGTTCACCAGCGGTGGAATATAAGCACAGGTAGTGTATAACATGATTTACTGGGCTGAGTCACTGTGCATTACAAGCCGAAAGCCAAAACAATTTCAGAATTCTTGAACTACACCAAAGTCTTAGGATAGAACGAACACTGAATCCTGAACGTTTAAATTGGTTACTTGAATCCTGAAATTGAATCCTGGAAATTAAATTTGTTACTTCCCTGCCAAGAGATTCAGTGCTCATTTTTCTCTACGAGTTACCGAAGGGCAGAAAAATACACTGCGATAAATTTAATCCACAATGAATAATTAGAAAGGTTAGTAAAAAAAAAAAAAAAAAAAAACTTCCAGCATGATTGTGTGTGCGTGTGTATCTCCATGCATGTATGTGAACATAAGTACCGAATAGTCCAAGATACAAATACATGTAAATTATGTTTGTATCAGTTAATGTGCATCCAGTGTGAATATATACATACATACATATATATATATATATATATATATATATATATATATATGATGAAGTTGTAATAAAATTAAAATGATAACACAGCATTTGATTTTGATTTAATTGAACATATTCATTTTTTATGACATTCATAGCATTTCAGAGCCACCTACTTCATCTGTATATATAAGCACTAAACGGACCAAAGACTGATCCTGAAGAAAAGTGTGGAGAGAAAAGAGTGGCATGAACTTGATCGGTAACGACAAAAATGCAAATATATATATGTGTGTGTGTGTGTGTGTGTGTGTGTGTAATTGATTATTTGGATTACTTATCTGATCAAGATACCATAACAAACACAATTTAGAGACATATATATATATATATATATACTTGAATTATATTCGACATGACTATAAAATTTCAATGTTGCTATACATATAAAAAAAAACTCAATGATTATGTTGGTATTAATGGCTTCAACCGAAAGGAAGTACATAAACCTAATCTGAACTGATCTGTGTAGCAATTCTCCTTGATGTAAATTGGTGCGTTTCTCTCTCATTGAAACAGATACATTATCCTTGTCCATTTTTTGCAATGCTGTATTTATTATTACAAAAAACGGACTTGGTTCTTTCTATTGTCATTTCGGAGTCTTTTTTTTTTTTCAGAGCTTTATTGTTTGGGCCGATTTATTGATTCTCCTGTCAGTTCGATTAATGTCTTTTCGTTATTG
>OY735212.1:8351349-8443849 GCA_963457665.1 Thysanoteuthis rhombus | reverse complement strand
AACGTTGATTTTTGTGCAATAGTTGCTGTTTCATAAAATATATAGAACTTTTGGAAATAACTGCAACGCTCTGAGGAGCTACAGCTCCTACTTTGGCAATCAGTGGTGCAGTAGACATATCATGTTATAGTGAGTCTTACAAGCAAAAGATTTATAGTTTAAATAGTGTTCTGTTGTCATTCGAAACACAAAACTTATTTTCATTCTTCAAAGCTACGGTGGCCATCCTGAAATCGATCCATCGGGATTTAGGAATTCAGTCATATCAGAGGAACAAGGTTAGGAAAAGGAGGAAGCTGTAACGAGTGCTATAAATGGGTCCTAAATTTTAAAATTATACCCACGTATAAATATCAGACTCATTGTTTTGGGTTTTTTTCCCTTACATAGGAAAGAACTATTAATTGCGTTACATTACTTTGAAACTTATCTGAAATTATTCTCTGTCGTTACTCAGTTGATATATCATTCAATTTCGACAACGTAGATTGGATAAACAATTAAAATATATTTGGCTGCTGAAGGAATAAAACCTGTCTCCGGTAATGCAAAAGCCAAATAACCACTTTCAACCAAAATTCTCATCTTGTTTATTCTCAGTCTTTTTCGTTTTTCTCAACGTGACAGTATGTATCTAAGAAATGGACATTTTTTCCATCTGCTTTACGGACAAATAATTCATCAAATATGTCTGACATTCCAGTCATATCATTACTTCATTCAAACACCGCCAATTGGGTGGGTTTTCAGTTAGTTATAGTAACATTAAATGTTTTGGTAAACTGAATTCTACTGGATACTAAATAAGATATCAATTCAAAATAAATTCAAATAGTAAATGGAACCCAAATAAAACCCAATTTAAAGTGTTTTTGTTTTTTTTTTCAATTTACTTTACTCTACTCCGGTGTTCAATCCGTGACCACAGAAAATTCGTTTGTCATAGCCGTGGCTATCTTCGAGTTTTACTAAAATAAACAAATGAATAGACAGTTGGTGAATTATTGTAAGAGCCAGCAGACATTATATCGATGCAGTGGAGTCTCACGTCATAGACCAGGCAAACTAAAGAAATGAGATCTGCTGACAAATTAATGTTCTTTTCAACTAGCATGAACTACAAAAAACATAATGTTGTATCTCACATAGCGTAAAAGTTTTATTACGTCTTGATTTTTTTTCAGTTTCTCAGAATTAAAAACTACAGAATTTCATAAAATTATCTAGAATCATCTTGATTCTATTTATAATCATGTAGATTTATATCGAGTATTTATTTACGGGCAGACAGACGGGCAGTTATTTGGTTAATTATTATACGATTATTCACCTATTGCATATTTTATATGTTTATTTGTATCTTTACTTTATTTTAAGAGTAATCAATACCTTACACATCATTTACAAGCTTATCATAGGTGATTTCGGGGTCCAATATTTTCATTTGGAACGAGTTACTGAAATCTTGCTGGTTTAGTTAATCACTTTAAAAGTTTTCATCTAACGAAACATTTTGTAAATCGCATTACAGCTCAAAAGTTATTTGAGTTCACGTTTGGTGCACTATGACTTTGGCCTTGTGCCAGGAGAAAACTTAGCCCAGTTGATACTGACACAAATGTTGTTCATGTAGGATTCACGAACTTTGTAATTTCTTTATTGTATTCATACATTATGAATTGATGCTTTTATTATTATTGAAGTGGGTGTTCGATGGCCGAGCAGGTAACAGCACATACAATTGGACTGTGGATGGAATTCCAACTCTAGCTCAGACAGTTTGTACTTCGCAATAATGCCCTTTGGAAAGATATAACCCCTTAACTATGGGAGAAATAGCGCTGGGTGTATTGAGTGACGCCACTTCTCATGCTTGTTGCCACTAAGTCAATTTCACAGAAGGCAAACCATCTGAGTAAGTAGTACGAAGCAGAGATGGCTGAATCCGAAGCCAGCATAAGTACACTATTTACTTTACTTATTACGAGAGAGAGAAAGGAATATCGGCACTCAGTGTTTCTTTATTTGATGCCTGTCATAGCCAGATGCGTCCTTTCTCTCGCCATAAGAAAAGTTCAACTACTTTCTCGTAGTCTCTAAAACAAAGGAAGGTGTCAATACAAGCCTTGCATTGACAACTCTCATCGATAGGAAAATTCATAACTTATCTTTTTTTTTACGAAGTAAGTAAAAAGCATTCTTCGCTGGAGACATATGTATCGAGTTTCTCTCATGATGTGTTTGACGTTTTAAGCCAGACTTCGATTATAGATTATCAAGGAAGGTTCACCGTCTGAAGGCAGCAGCCGTTGGCCTTACGCAATCCCCAGGCATAATTCAAACCTACATGTCCATAGGTCAGGTTTTGATTTAAGACTGCGAAAACAACTGACATTTCGATATTCGGATTTTGCCATGAGTCAACTGACCACTGAGGCTACAAAGTATTAAAAATCCTCACAAACTAGTTGAAGAATTGCTGGCATTATTTAATGAGTCAAAACAACCAGTGGAGTCTACAGCATGTATATTACTTTAAAAGCAGTCTACTTGTCTCAATTTGCTATGGAAGTTGCTGCAGCTTTGGAAGCCAGCTCTGAAATTGTTAAACTTGATCCGAACTATGTAAGTAACTTTGGAATGATTAAAATGTAAATAGCCTCTAATTCTGAGATTGACTTATACATTCCACTTGGCCATTGTTTAAAATCATTACTTTTGTTAGTTAATTGTCATCTTATTCACTGCATGAATGAATATTTATGCATTAAAAGAAGACACGCACGGAGGTAAACGCACTGGGAGTCCCATGAAGAATGCTGTCATACGGAGGAGAGGTGGCTTTGCGCATATAAAGGTTATGCAACAATATCAACCACATGGCAACACTATACACTGAAGCAACTGTACTTAGCAGTTGGAATGATTGCATAACACGGTAGCCTTATTCGAGCAGCCATTCCTCTAATATGTGTTCGTATGGCTCTTTCCAATGTAATGAAACGTTCATGCAATGGAACAGGTACAAACCTCTACCCAGGTTGAAAGGAATCACTTTCAACATCTATTGTAAAGTTAAAAGTTTGTATATAATTGACATCTCTTTAAAAATCTTTTCTTTGAAATTTACGATTGAAAAGATAGTTTTGGATTAAAAATAGTCTGAATACGAGTTGTTAAAAATGACAGTTGCACCCTTTTTGAAATACCCTATATATCCCTGTCTTTATAAAGCTTATTCAGTCTATACATTACATTTTTGCGGTGTGTATATCTTCCCTCTGAATCACTGAGTATAACTTTGATGTGACACATTACAAGCCCGAGTTTTCCCCTGCAGACGTGACTGTTTTCGTGTGTATCAACATCAGCTCTTTGTTTTCAATGTATTATTGAGAATAAGCCTTATGCATCTATGGGTCATAAAAACAATATTTTGCGAATTCTTCCGCAGCGAGATATATTTCTTTAATATTTACCTTCGTCTTGTCGATCAGGTGAATGGGTTAAATAACAACCCAAGAAAATATCCGTTACTTATTCAGCTGATAACTCATCTTTCTCGATGCTTTTCGTATTTGTATAAATCTTGATAGATATGAAAGAAAAATAAAGATTGCCAAACGAAAAGATGAACTTAAACGTAAGATAAATAACAAAACAGTAAAATAGAATGATATGAAAGAATCGCTGTGTATGATATGTTTAGACTATTTTCTCCGTCTATATGTTCGGTTATTTACAAAGTTTCCGTCCGGCTTTCGTTGGGTGTCCTCCTCAATAATATGGAAGGATTTAAATGCAAGAGAAATAATTTGTTTTCCAACAAAATTTCTTGGGGATTTGCTGAGGGTAAATTTACAAAGTTCAATTTTATTTCCGTATCTATTAACGATCATAAAAGACGAACTCGATTTCTTGGTGTGAATCTTTGTTTCTTCTCTAACCTAAAAGCAAATCAGACGTACATACTGGGAATTGTTATTTTCAGTGAGTAATCTATTAATTGCAATGAGCCCTAGACTTCAGTTTTCTATCTTTTTTTGAATTCGTTGATGTATGTTGAATCAAACATAATTCAGTAGCATCTCTACTGTGGTGCTTTCGACCGTGAGTTCGATTCTCAGAGTGGATCTATGTTTTAGCCCTGTGCCTGGCCTAATGTAGGGTACTGTTGCTGCAGTATGTTGGGTCTGATATTGCTTAAGATTATTGAGCGTTAAAGATTCATTCGTAAGATAGAGTGCTAGCAAGTATGACACGAAGTCACGTTTTCCAAAAAGACCAAGATAAAAAATTACTCTTATATGTTACCCGTAAATTTATTTGTTTATCTCAAAGAAATATCATTCTTATTTTATCAGAAATTTACTTTGAGACAAACTAATAAATTCAGAGTCAGTTTTAGTAAAATTTGCTTTAAAGAAATTTTATTCTTCTTTTATATCACCATTGTTTGTAAGACTCTGTCTTTATTCAATCACTCAAGTTGTAAACAGTTATGTTTTTTTTAATAAGGTGAGCCATAAACACAAATATCTAGATATAAAGTAGTTGTTTCTTTTTCTCTATAAATTTGAAATTATAACTTTGTGCTTACTGGTACAAAATTGACTCAAAAGCATTCACTTTTTTGTTCTTTGCCAATTTTATTTCTTAATATGATAACTTTCGTATCGACATGTATTATCCGTTGCAACAAAAATCCTGTCTAGGCATCTATCAGGGAATCGATCGATTGATTTATCTGTGTGTTTGGATTTCTCGATAAATCTTAGACTTGACTCCAATCAATATCATCATCCCTATTAATCTGTCATTCTATAAACCAAACTAGTTTGTTTGGGATACTTATGTATGTTTTATACATTTCTTTGATATCCATCATTCTGCTCACTTACCCTCTGCTGCCTTTGGTGGCTATGGTTGTACAAACCATAGTCTCCATAGGGAGCGACAGGTGCACTCCTTTTTTTTATGTGCGTGTGTTTGTGTATGTTTTTGGATGTCATATTACTCCTGACCATACTGTTCTGTCTAAGAACTTGGAAATTTGCATCAGTACTCCATTCGACACTTTTAAAAAATATTTTTTCTGATTTTTGGAAGCAAAAGAACCTTTTTTTTACCTTTTGTTGGTCTCATTTTGTCAGGTTTGTTGATGGCGTCTAGATTCTCTCTTTAGATGTTCCTCGATGAATTTTTAATGTTTTCCAGTGGAAAACGCTGCTGACGTCATAAATATAATTTAATCTGACCATATTTATCCTTCAATGGAATATCATATATGACTCCGGACTTTGACCTTACAGGTGTCCAGTAATTGACAGCGAGTATCTGCGTCTTTGTAAAATATAAACATCGACTTATAGCAATTAACAATGTGCAGATGTCTTCTACCGTCTCAAAGGACAGAACTGATGTTGTAAAAATTATTCCATGTCTACCACAGAGGTATTGAAATAAATTGCGTAATAAAAATACTGAATTCAAAGAACAATAGCAATATATAAGTAATAAAAATTAAAATCTAATTTTTTATCCAAACAAACTGCAATGCAAATCTCTATCAACTACGTATATAAAATGCATATCATGTATGTTGTTATTCGATAGCACGAATAAACAAGTCTATATTTTGATACGCAACGTCTTCGTCCACATGTCACTCATCTATTCTTTTTTTGAATTTCTGAACAAAGGAGTTAACTATTCAATGCTGTGGGAGAACTGTCTCTATAATCTTTTTATTTGCAAATGCGTATTAATGCAGTTTCATTCTTGTCACATCTGATTGTAATAGTTTCCTTGGTTTAAAAGACTCCCTTTAAATACATAACTCGAAGTAGAGAAATGCGTAGACATCATTATGGGGGAGAAAGATAGCGTAAACTAACAAGAGATGTCGTCTACAAAGAAACAATTGGTTAATATGTGTATACGTAATTAATGTAATATATATATATATATATATATATATATATATATATATATATATATATATATATATATATATATACTAATAAAAACAGTGATAATCTGAAGTATCATAATGTCATGAAAATCCTATTAGGCTTGAGTTTGACTCTTCTGAAATTATCCTATGAACATTATATCAGCTTTGGACAATTTTTCACGAAATATTACATAAGATCTCACTGGTGCAGCTGAATTACTGAGGGATAATGTCTTCTTTTATTTGCTCTCAGGTTTTTTTACTTCTCAAATATGGCTCTATTACAAACTTTTGAAGCAGATATATCTGCTCATCATCTTATTTACCACAAACTCTTTGCTTCCAACACAGATGTATCCCGGATATTCACTGATATGAAGGTTGGTCAAAGCCTTTGAAAAAAATCTAGTGAAGTTGCAGCTGAAGAAAGAGAAAAAAGTCCAATGTCAGTTCAGCTTCCTCACCACAAGAACGGACTCTATTTACATATTTTTTCACGTATGCCTCTGACATGATTGGCTAAAATTAGAAAATCTCATTAAAATTTCAAATTTCGTTGAAATACAGAAATCCATAACGATTTCAACACGAGCGGGCAACTTTTTCCAATATACTCTCTCTCTCTCTCTCTCTCTCTCTCTCTCTCTCTCTAGCTCTGGGCGCTTTCAACCTTTGTAGATTTCACCTGAAAGGTTCACTCAAACCTGGTGACGTACATGGCTATGTAAAAACTAACTTTCTCTGTTTATCATAAAATGAAATGTAGGCGGTACCAGTACATTCTTTAATAGGAAATGCCTGCGTCGAATGCAATCATTCTGTATCAGTCTCGGGTAGGAAATGCAACAATGTAAGTATTAACTAGTAAAACACTCGTTGCATTGCCAACGGTATACCTAGGGGGAGAAATCTAAAGCACTATGGTATCTGTAGGAAAACTGATAAGAGTCGCCAGAAATGACACTCTGACACTTTGACCAAATCTTCCGCTCACATATAGTTATAAGCGAATTCAATTCCACCTCATTTTACTTTCTCACCTTGCCTCCTTTCTCGACAGTCAAGTTCAGCACTTTTCCTTTAGGGAAATCTGTACGTTTCATTCCCTACCCCTTTAGCGTACACCTACTCTATTTCCCTCTCCTTCAACAATGACAATTTCAAACTTCCGATAAAGACTATGAAATGAAAATGATGGATAGAAAGAGAAGGGAAAAGAGTAACACGGAGTCTGTTCTAACGTTATTAATCTAAGAAGGAAAGAAAGAAAGAAGGAAGAGGTGAGAGAGAAGGAAAGGAAGAGAGAGAGAGAGAGAGAGACTGGTGAGTACAGCGGACAGACTTGCCTATTCTGATATAAATTAGTTCACCCCGGCTATCAAAAGTTATGGCTATATTGAAGTAATTTTGCACTTGCATTGAACTTGTAAAATATCACAAACATCATTTTTTATGTTCAGTATTTCGAGAATTTCAAACTGAAGTAAATGTATATTTAATCTAAGATTTTAAAAAATGCATAAAAGCATACATTTAGCATAAACTTACATTGCAAAGATAAGAGTTCAGTACAAAGAGATGATTGAATGATCAGCACATCGCTTTTTTTTGTTGTTAAATATTGAAAACTGTTACACACACGCACACGATACATACGTGCTTCAGATACAAAAAGTTTTCCCCAAAAAATTTTCAGTTCACCATTGTATAATTATGGCATTATAATCTTCAAATTTAACGCAAAACAAATGTATTTTTACAATGTCATCAGAACATAAAATTCTATTTTACCTCTTTGTTATATAGTGACATAAAAAGGTCTGGCAGAAGACAAATATGCATATGCTCATTGTGTTCTATCATATGTGTAGGTTGGATTGCCTGCTCGAAGATGAACCCTAGAAGATTGAACCTAACATAAACTTATATCCACTTTTATACCACGGAATCACAAAAGCCAGATCTCAAAAAAATCGCTTTCATGTGAAACGGTTAAACAGAAGTTCTCAAATTAATTGTATTTCTTCGTAAAATAAAAACAACTATCTGTGCACCAAAAAGAAAAAACAAGGAAGAATACGGAAAAATAGAAAAAAAATTATTGATCGGAGGAACATTGATCTAGTCGACTGAACAGCTCTGACGGAAAATCGGTATCGATCTTTTGGAAATTTCTTCAAGAGACGGCTTTCCTGAAAGATGTCAACCGATTCTTGAAATATTGATATTTTGTTCACAGCAATACTGTAACTTTTTTATGATAAACTTAAAGATTACAAGAGTCTCCTTCAACTGATATCTGTGATTTTTTTTCGGTCATCTCTTCCTCTTCAAACCATATATATTTGCTGGGTAGTAATAAAAATTGTGTGACAACGAATCTCCTTAGAGTCTTTTCAAACTTCTTTCTATCATTAATAGTATTTATTTGTTATATATATATATATATATATATATATATATATATATATATATATATATATATATATTGTGTGTGTGTGCGCGTGTCTGTGTGCATGTTTTTATATATTGAAGAATGTTTTATTGAAGACAAGAGACGAGGCTTGTTTTATCAATTTTCAAGTAAATATCTCCTGTTTTTGAATAAAGTAACGAATACTTAGATCAAGTGTGTGAAAGAATTTTCAATAGATATATGAGTTCTGCCGTTTTCGACCATTCTCTGGTTATCATCAAGGACAAAAAATATTGAGGTTATAAGTTCGTGATTGAAGAAAGTGTTGAGTTATAATCATTATTAATGTGCATTCTCATGATGTGAGGTTGTTATAAAAAGGTGTTTTCAAAGATTAGGGTACTCTTACCAACAAACTCTGGAATAAAAAAGAAATTGTTCTTTCTTCCCCGTATTTTTTTAGTTATCCATGTCAAGATGTATTGAACTAATTTGGAATAATCTTTACAGCTTAGGAAATATTGAGACATCGTTTATGATACTTATATAAATATACACATTAATTTACAAGTTACAAGGGGAAAATAAAAGAAATCTTTAAAATTTTGAATGCAAGAAAAGAATCGGCGAATTTAAAATTCAAATCATATATGTAGGTGTAAATGACATCTAACAAGAAAGAAACCATACAATACTAAAGAAAACGGGAGATGTGCGTGTACCTGCACGGGGTGTTAATATAATTCTAAAGGCTAAAATAACATAGAACAGGTATATAATGACACAGAAAGACGACAAAATAGTAATGCGGTGGCAAAATTGAACACTTCTATTTTTTCAAGTTTAATTATATGTGGTTACATGGCACTAAAAATAGCTATTTTGAAACACTGCGTCAATATTTTTGGTCTATTTTATGTTACAATATTCAAGTCTTAACAGATATATCAACACATAGTCAGGGGAGCACTGTTCCTACTGGTTTGTAGAGCAAGAAAGTATTGATTTCTTTTTTTGCATTACAAAATCCTTTTAAGTCTATTGCGTAGATATTTGGGAAAACAGGTGATCAATGAATAAGTTGTTTCTGTCACATTCTGTTGGGCAGTGACCACAAAAATGCTTGAATTCTCAAAAATGTGTGGACACAAACCAAGAGGTGAATTCAGCATAAAATTACACTGCAAATCGAATCCTCGACTAAAATCCTATTTTGAGGAGTATTTTAAAACAGCAATGAAAAGCTTTTTTTTGAAGACATACCAAGGATCAATTTTTCAGATTTTCAGCCCTCTACCTCCATTAACTAACGCATGATACATACATAACCAACTGGTCTGACCATCTTGAAAACAAAGAAATATGCGTAGACAGTGTTGGTGACAGTTTTGGCTGACAGTTTCTAACACAAAATAATGAAAACAATTTTTTTAAAATCAGACACTAATAATTTAGTTTATCAAATCGAAAGATATATTTCATGAATATCGCATACCAAGAATTGAAAATGCTGCATGCTTCTTCAAAATGATCTTTGACTTTGGTTTGATTGGGAATATTCTCTCAAAAATGATTTCCTTCCTTAACAAGAAGGATCTCGTGTTCTTGCTTGAAGCAAAATTAAAGAGAGATCAATAAAACAAAAACGTGTTCGTGAGGTTTCTTCAAGTAGCATCAAAATATTCCCAAGACCAGGAGTGGAAATATCATTTGAAAAACTATAATCTACTTGAACACACAAAACACACACACACACACACACACACACACACACATATATATATATATATATATATATATATATATATATATATATATCGATAAATGGATTTGTGATCTTACAGAACCTGCAGCCAATAGGGATTTTGCATTACCAGCTGTTTAGTCCAAACGTAAAATCAAAGCTACGTTGAAGCGACAACCAAATCGGTTACAGGTTGGAATTTGATTGTTTATCCTATTTACTCTGCCAAGGCTATATGACACATTTACTGTGAAATGATAGAATATCATTTAAAATAAGGGTTTGAATATAACGCAATATATAATCATATATATATATATATATAAAGAGAGGGAGATGAATTCTTGAAAGAACCTTAAATCTTATTCTCTAAATATACTCGCCATCGCAGTCAATATTTAAATAAATGTAACGTCAAAAGTTGTGTGAAGTATATTCAATTGGAAAATAGATATGGGAAATAATTCTGTTCAAGGCAATAGTGGCGTTTTCCATTGGAAAATATCTAAAAAATACACAAGAAAATATTTACAAACACCTAGATTCACCAAAATCTAGATGCCATGAATAAACCTGTCAGGATAAGACCGCTAACAGGTGAAAAAAGCTTTTATCCAAAAATAACAATATAATTTCTTAGAAATGTCCAATGGGGTACTTATGTTAATTTTCAGATCTATAGACAATACAGCATGGCTAGGAGCGCTTGGAAACAAACAAATAAACCCGTCAGAATAAGTGCCAAAAAGGATTTTTCCAAAAATTAAGAAAAAGTATTTTTCAAAACCACTGGAGTAATGATGCCAATTTCCAAGTCCGTAGACAAAACGGCATTGCTTAGAGAGCTAGAATACGGAAAGGCGGGTGCATATATATATATATATATATGTGTGAAGAAAAAGTGTAGAATGCTTTGCCACCTTTGATGGCTGCGGTTGTTCTCTGGAAATAATGTAATTATTTAATAGAAAAATGAATAAAACAGCTCGTTTTATATCTTGATTGCAATCATCACAGTTCAGCAAACTGCTCGAATTGTTTTTGTTTTGTTGACCTTGGGTTCAACAAACTGACAATGTTTAGCTGAGTAGCCAAGTGTTTTGACATTTGATACATCATTAAAAATATCTAATGGCATTGAATCAATCATGGTAGCAAAACAATTGATCCACATCCACGTCAAACGATTTGATTTGAAAATCAGGAATATAACACTTTCATTATAACAGTTTCATATTACAGAAATTATTTAATGAAATGGTTTCAGATTGGTGTCTGACGTCACGATCTATATATATATATATACTAAGACACACACATATGTGCATATAAATAACATTGTGTATGTGTGTGTAGTTTTGCGTCTGCTTGAGTTAGTCATGGGGAAAAAGTTGGGAATATTGTGCTATGTCAGGAAAATTTTCAAAATCAGCATTAAAAAGGATTGACTTTACCAGTGACCATAAACAGCTTGGAAATTGTGTGTGGGCACCAATCATTCAGCCTTTTGTTCCATCTGTTGTAAACCCAAATTGCCTAATGTCCTGGCCATCTTCATTTTTGTTGCCTTACTATTCGTACAATATCCTTCAAACCAGCTTTTCCCCTGATCCATGTTGATATTTTTCTATTTCTTGGCGTTATCCCTAGTATTTTTTTCCATTGCCTTTTATGGGATTCTAAGTTGGTTCCTAGTTCGTTTAGCTGATTTCCTTGTTCTATAGCTGGTATTACTCATTGATTTTATACTTCACATTTCAAACTCATGGGCAAGTTGCTCTTCAATATGTCTCTATTCATCCCAAATGAATTCGTTATCCTTCCTTCATTTGATTATCATGATTTTTCTTCAGATTTATTCTCTGCTCTAATTGAATATTACCCAACTACTTCCAGACTCTCAACCTATATTTATGGTCTTTTTTGGGACTTTATCGTCGAATTTTACTTTTGTCTCCATTCCGTTCATCTCTCAACCTAGTTTTCACTTTTCCTATTTTGTTAAGTAAAATCATTATGTAATTCTCTCAGTGTTGCTGACGTCATGGAGACGTCATCAGCGAAGCTCAAGTGGTTTAAATATTCTCCGTCTATGTTTATTCCCATTTACTCAGAATCAGTTTTCCGTAAGATGCATTTAAGGCTGGCTTTAAATAGTTTAAGTGATATTGTATCCACTTGTCTCGCTTCTTCTGCTATCTTCACCGTGTTTGTGTCTGTAAGTTATCGGATTATCGTGTATAGTCTGTGAGTGTGCCGGCAATTTTCTATTTGATTGGCTATATTTTCTGTAATATTTGTCAATCAAGTGAGATAACTATTAATTGCTAATTTGAAAGGATTCTCCTTGAATTTTTTTTTCAAATGCATGAAATACCGGGGCTCATACTGGATGGAAACAAACATGATCATTTTGAATAAAACAATGTTTGAGACGGCTTTTGATACAGTGTAATTGGATAATCATAAAAATACCCCCATCATTTTTGTATACCTTATACATATATCTATATACATAATTTGGACAGGGGTTATAACTGGCTAAGGTGAATTTTTCCTATGGGTCTGGGTGACTTTGAAGCTTCCATCATTGAATGTATCTTAGATGTGGGTGTGAGGATATTATTGGGAGGAGTTTTGTGTATTAAGGTTCTGCGTGATGAGGGTAGTTCAGTTTAGTGTTTAATCCATTGGGATATAGGGTTTTGAGTTTGTTGATCCACATATCATCGTGTTTCTCTAGAAACAATTTACATCTAAGGATTAATAAACCTTACCTCTAAACACTTTACTCCTGAGTCTGCCTCACTCTTTACAGTACACATTTTATATATATATATATATATATATATATATATATATATATATATATATATATATATATAAAGATGATGGGAGTATTTTTATAATTATCCAATTACAGTGTGTGTAATGTGTATGTGTGAGTTTATGTTTATGTATGTGTGTATGTATCTGTGTGAGGGAGGGGGAGAAAGAAGTAGGATGAGTGTGGCTAGCCTCGATGTTGTTGACGATTGGTGTTTAGTCCCAACGATCAATTATGTGACGAAAAAGATTTTCTGACATGCACAAAACCGTCATTTCTTTTGTAACGCGCAACGGAAGTGCTTGAGGAAATCACTGAGATATTCACATGAATGACTCTTCGATTCTCTATTCAAAGCAGTAGGACAGATAAATGAATTATATTCACCCATCATGATAAAATCGAATCGAACCATAACATTATTTCTTCAGATAATCCGGTTATCAGATGAAAATGCCAAATGCATTCATGAAACACTGAAAGGTGCCATTTTTATTAAGGAAGGCTTTTTTCCCCTTCATTTAAGGAAAGCTCCATTCTACGGAGCAATTCTGACGATCACATAGAACATAGATCAGATGATCTCTTCTTTCCTCGGCAAATTCTACCCAATGAACTGCATTGATTGTGCAATGAATTTTTCTACCAGATATATTTAACAATATATAATGAATTAGCAAAGAAATTCTCGGTGAGCATATATGAATGGCACTGTGTATTCTTTCCTGTAAAGCTTTGATTTAGCACATAAAATGGTTTGGGATGAGAGAGTAAGCTCATTCTACAAAACACCTAAGTACTAAATCGCATATCACTACAAAGAAGAAAAATAGTAATCTCTGAACGATTCTTCTCATACTACATAATGCTCTAACGTTTAAACTGGCTGATATTTGGGAATGCTGAAGTAATATTTCCATTTTGCTATTGAATTATTTCAAGATATAGAAATTATATCACAAACAATCATAACATTCATTGCGTTTGGATTCTATGATGGATAGTGTAATTTAACGTTTGATCGATAATACCAACAAAATCTTCTGAAAATATTTCTCATAACCAGAACATAACAGTACCAATGATTTTGGAGTTGATAGACCCCTTCAAGTATCACGTATAATATGATATAACTTCAGATAAATTTGAGTACATTTCTCTATAAAACGTATATAAACAACCGTGCGCGAACAAGTTCGGTAAAAAGTTTAGCTGAGTTCTACGCAAATGAATTTAGCTTTAGTTCATGTTTCTTCAACTCTAAAAACCCTTGAAGAGGCATCTAAAGAGTTGAATAGCAATTTGTTATAGCTCAGACGTGGAACTATTTAAGAATGTACACCATGCAAGCATGAGATGATGATTGGAATGTACGAAAATAATTCATTGAACAAATAGAATTAAACGTTAGTTATGATCAACATCTAGTTTATGTACAGTTTTATTTCTAAGCTACAGCATATTAACATCATGGCTCTCTAGGTCTGATTTTTGTGATTATCCTTGCTTCCATTAATTTCCAAGTGGTCAATCACTTCAGCATTTTCGTTAGCTGTGCATACCACTATATATGGAGCAATAGGGTGGATGGGGAATAGTGAGTAATCATGACTCTCAGCATGGATCCCCAGAGATCACATGCGAATCTGAGGCCGACAAAATACAAAATGGATAGATAAACTGAACAAATTTAGAAAATACAGGTTCCGTGACGCCCATTATAGAGAAATGTGGCGGATCCTTGAGAAGGTTTATGTCCAACAACTGACGTTAAAAAAATGATGATTTGGTTCTACCGACTGTCCAGTTCTGCGTATGGCCGGATAGAATATCTGCCTCTAGGTCGGAAGCGAAGGTTCCGATCCTACCTTGCGGTACTAGATAGGATATTGGATAGTCTATAGCCACGTTGAAGAGTTGTATTACAACAAAAACAGCTGTCTGTGAATGACACAATTATTATTTAATTGAATTACCCGAAGAATATCACACTTTTATCAAGTAGATCACCACCTGAAACCATCGACAGAGTACACCGTAGCAAACATACATAAAAATACACTTGGAACAAATGCTTCAATCCATTCATAAGGTGTAGTTTTATCTTTGATTGTATTTTTGGATTATCAAACACGTCAACAAAGGAATATAAGACAACAAATCTTATCAAAAAAAATACTCTGGAAAAATCATCCGGGACATTCAAGGTTTTGAACAAGTGTACTTGCTATAGATACAGTGATCATATTTACCATATTTTGATTTTATTTCAAGTGTTTTGTTACCCTTAACAACATGATTTTGAACAACATTTGACCGAATGATTTTCTTTAAAGAATAATTATTTTAGAAATTTCCACGTATGAATTTTCCCTGAAGATGTTACATCAGACGGAACTGGTCGGAAGGAAAAAGATTAAATAAGATTGCTTTCATGTACCAATGATTTAGTTTCTCCAAATATATATATATATATATATATATATATATATATATATAGGATGATGAAGATCCCAACGAGGGACAATTCATACTTTATACCATAATAACACTGTATATGTGAAACAAAGAAAAAAACTTAGAAGAAATTTACATAAATTGCGTTGACAGTGACTGAAGTGCCATAAAAAGATATTTAGGAAAAGTTTTCTTTAATGTTTTGAGTTTAAAGCTGTAAAGCTTTCTGGAGTGTATGTGTAACAGTGTGGGTTTATGCTTATTTGATCCCTCAATTTGTGACCGCTTTCCGAAAATCAAGAGCTTATTCGATATCACTGCCCCAAAAAAGACGAGGGAAGTAATTCATTCATTGATCATATCTTTTTTTTTTCATTTTTTTTTATTGATCACCCCAACACAGCCGACCACCAAAATATGTTGAACACATGACGGTTTCTATTGACTGTTCTTATTTTGATTGTTTCGACATTTATTTTTTTATTTGGTATTATTCAAATGATTTTGGTTTGCTAGTCAATTCAATATATATATATATATATATATATATCATGTGTACTGTTGAAAGTGAGACAGATTTGGGAGTGAAGTGTTTGGTGGTAAGGTTTATTAATCCTTATATGTAAATAGTCCATACATGTTTCGGGATTCTTCCCATCATCAGCAGTGTGTGCAGTGTGAGTGTGTATTGAAATGTACCATGTGGAACCAGAGTCCACTGCCAGGAGCTATGCATTGTGGGTGAGTTTTGCTGTCAGGGCTGCTGGAGGCCTCCTGCTGAATGGAAGAATGTCCAGTAGGTATCAGGTCTTTGGTAAAGCAGCAGCAGTTGGTCTTGGTGAGGGCAGGGTGTGTCATGGTAGGGGGGAGTGATGTGGAGTTAGATTTTTTGGTATGTTTGGGGTAGTGTAGAAAGAGGGGTGGTGAGGTCAAGGAGCTACATAGGTATCAACTTTAAAAGTTATTGAAAATGTGTTGGCTATGGTTTGGACAGGGGTTATAACAGGCTAAGGTGAAGTTTTTCCTAAGGGTCTGGGTGACTTTGAAGCTTCCATTATTGAATGTATCTTAGATGCGAGTGTGAGGATATTAATGGTTGGTGTTTTGTGTATTAGGGTTCTGCATGATGAGGGTTGTTCAGTTTAGTGTTTAATCCATTAGGATATAGGGTTTTAAGTTTGTTGATCCACATGTCTTCGTGTTTCTCTAGAACTTTAGTTATGTCAATTGGAGTAGTTTTTTCTATTTTTTCTATGATGGTGAAGCTAGCGTCAGTTGCAAAATTGTAGTCTGGTGTGCGAAAGTGTAGTTCTACGGGAAGTGGGCTACGATTATTTTTTGACTTGATCCTATGTCTATAATTGTTGAGTCTAATATTAAATTGCCACTCGGACTTGCCTATGTACTGTAACTTACATCTATTGCACTCTAGGAGGTATACAATGTTCTTACTGTGGCAGTTGCTGTTGTGATATATGTGGTAACTCTCTTTTGTGATAGTCCTTGTGAATGTGTTGGTGTAATTAAGGTGGTTGCAACATAGACTGTTTCTTATGTTGCAAGGTGTGCAGAATTTAATTGTTCTGGGTGTATTTTTGTGTACGACTTTATTGTTAACGATATTATTGCTACTAATCATGTCACTGATGTTTTGGGGTCTGCGGTAGGAGATGACACATGGGTCTGTGAATGTTTCTCTTTGATCTGTTTTGATCGTGAGAATGTCCCATCTATTATTGATGATGTATGCTAAGGGTGGGAGTGTGTTGTTGAAGGTTGTTATAAGGGGTATGCGGTTGGGTTTGTTATTGTGGGACAGTACAAGGGTTTCATCCCTGGGTATTCCAGTCGCTTTTTTTATTTGGTTTTTAGTGTCATCTAGCGGATAACCTCGTTGGGTGAAGTATTGTATTAGGTTATAAGCACCCGTCTCTAAAGAGACAATTCTCAATGGAGAATACGGCCGTATACGTATTGGTGTGTAAATGATACAGTACCATTGTATTTACTTCATATTCATCTCTTCCAGCATATGTAATATTCATTTTTCTGCATATCCAGTAATATCTTTGTAAACTTATTTCTTAGCAAAATGTAATCCAAAGTGTGGATACCGATGCGTACATATCCAGTCTGTTCCGTTCCAAATGTTATGTATATTCAAAGAGGGATAAAGTAGATGAGAACTAGCTAATGAATAACCGATAGATATATTAATGGAATATTCAACAAGATGAGTAATCAATATGTAGACAGTACAGAGACATGAAAACGTATCAATGTTTCCCTCGTTGAAAGCGGCTTTGTAAGCGAGAATATAGGCCGCCGATGACTCAACTCAAGCAATAGAAAATAACAAACACTTAAAAATGAATATGATTTATAGTTATTGTCTCGTACACGTCAACGGAGAGGAGAGCCGAAGAATTATTGTTCAGTCGAATATTTTTTCTAATTTGCCTGTTAAAAGAGACACATAAACTTATATTATCAAAAATTTGGGAAAGTGGGTAATATATTAACTCGGGTATATTGGATGGTAAGTGTATCCCCAAAACTATCAAAATGAAACTGGAATAAATATTTGTTTCCTTTAGCAAGAGATGTTTTATGAGCCAGTTTAAAAGGGATAAAAGTTTACCCAATGTTAGGTGAAATCATAGAGAAAATTCAAAGAGTGATCGAAAAGAGTTTTAGATACATAAGTTAAATGATGCGTCCACAATCCTAGGTAGAAGTTGCTGGAGGAGAAAGAAGGGGAAGATGAAGCTCTTTCACCCAAAAGTCAGGACCAAGTTTCATATCAACCCAACATGATATGGTTGAGAAAAGTTAATATATTGAGGACCGATCGACACCCTGAACAGTGTCCGATAGAGATGCCTGGATTAATCTATAATAAAAACAAACAAATAAAAAAAGCAAGACAAACTCGATCATTCATTTCTTGTCACTTTTAGCAAGGCCAGTCAGAGTTTTCATTGGGCCCCCATGCTAGGGTTACCGAGCGTAGTGTGGAGATGGGTCTCCTCGGGGAAGGGATTAACAGAATCACTACATTGGGCTCTCTACGTATTCCACTTCAGCTTGCTGCACCTAGTGAACCTATCCAGCTGACTAATACATAAATACTGGTATACACATAGCCAGCCAACCAACCAAGCAGAACTACTCAAAAACTGGAGAAGCCAATTTGACAGTTTCTGTTGACGGTTTTTAAGATTTAGAAGACAGACAATGCCTGAAAACAAAATAGGATTGGTCAGTTACTCAATAAAAAACCACCAACTGACCAATTTCATTTGGTAGCATGCTGTGTTGAGTATGTAAAAAAAAAAGTGGGGAAAGGAGCGATCAAGAAATAAGATACTTCTGTCGCCTTTTGTTTGCTAGTCTTCTCTAAGAAACATTTTTTTTTAAATGCAAGTGGACACAAAGTAAGGGATCAATTTAGAATCAAATTACACTTTAAATTGAACCCCGATTTAAAATTCTACTTTGATGGGGAAATTGAAAAAAAAAATTCTTCAAGACATAATAAAAAGTAAATATTTACATTTTCAGCCCTCTAGCTACATTGGTACTGCTTGTGCACATGATATATACATACACACGTAACAAGTCAGACCAACATAAAAACTGATGGGTGTCTATGTTGGTAGTTTTGGTGACACTTATGGTTGATGGTTTCCAATGAAACAACGAAAAAAAAAATCAAGATTGAATGCTATGTAGAGAGAGAGACGGAGGCAAAAATGAAGAATAATGGGAAAAACTCGTACCAAGTTGTAGAATCTTCAACAACACCGAAAAGTGATGTAATTCAATTGGTTTTTGTATTTATTTTGTTTCTATCCTTGTTAAAACGTGTTTTGTTTTTCATAAATGTATCAGTTCCCAACACCAGTCGTTTCTCAGAGGGTAGAGAATATTTTCAGATGTCTTTGAATTTTATATATTTTTAAAACAGGCTCTTGTTCAACGTTACCATTAAGTGTGATTTATAGATAGCTAAAAACTTCTAGTTTCAGGCTCTACACACTAAACTCTTTTGACAATCTTGGAGTTCAGAACATAGATGCGCTAGTTTTAATTTTGTGTGAAGATCTAACAATGGCACTGTTACCAACTTTATTTTCAGTTTACATCCAAATGTGAATGAAAACGTCTTAAAACACATAGAACCTAATAGAACCATCTAGATTCTCTTGATAAATACGTATACAATCTTGAAGGTATATTACAAATAACCGATGAATTAAATTAATGTTTAGTTTATCAAAATGTTACTTAATTTCTCGAAATATCACATATTTCGATACAATAAATTGATTAAAAATACTTATTTTATTACAAAATCATCTAAATGTTACTTTTTGACATCTTGACACGCCAGAGGCATTAATATTTAGATGGCTAACTTATTCCGACGAAAATAATGATAAAACGATAATAACTCCTCTTTAGCGGTAGAAATTTAGATTCAAATTCAGATAATTCTATGGATCAAAAGTCAACGGAAATCATTTAAGATAAACTATGAAAAAAGACCTATATTTTTCTCAATTTTTTTTCTCGATAACCGCTGATCCAAACAACTTTAAACTCAACTTTAAACTGCACTACTTTTTTTGCTATCCAATATATCTTGAGAATGTCGATTTCGTAAAATGGTCATAAGTAGAGTGATCACAGCATATGCGCGTATATACAGACACAGAACATAGTTCAGTTTAGTTAGATATATTGGCAGCTGTTCAGCTCAATGATAAGAGCAACGCTACGTTGGCAAGGCTACCTTATTGGTCGCAGGTTGGATAACTAAAGCAGCCCCATTTTCTTTAAAAGCTTATTCTATTTAACTTGTTCAGGACAATTGATACATTCACTGTCTGATAACGGGAGATCATTTCAAAGAAGAGTTTCAATATATGACGCAGTTTATAATCATATCCATTTCTTGATAACGTTCCTATTTTTGTGTGAGTTTTTAGATTATCAAGTTGTAGTATTGTTTCGACTCTAATTTCGGGTATTTACTTAAAGCTTTCTTCTTCTTTGAAAAAATGTGCTCTATCTAGAGATAAGGCTTATCTTTTTGTTGTGGGTTGTCGTAACTCAGAATCAGGGTGGCCGTGTTGAATACTAATTTTTTCACTGAGCCTTTTTCTATAGATGTTCTTCCTAGTATCATACAATCAAAATTGAAAAAAATTCGATCTTTATGCATGTACTGCGATTACTAATGAATTGACCGTTGTAGGAAGTTGACATTCGTCATATATATTAGTCAGCACACAAGACAGAGCTGTGTCAAGTTTTAAGTTTTTTGATCGATTATTTTCGAAAAATTTAATAAAAATAGATAAAACGTAATAAATTATTTGAATTTACAGAATATCTAAATTGGCAACACGAAAAGAAGAAACCGAAATACTTCCCAGCTGTCGTTTCGTACGACAGACGAGAAAATATTTTGAATGAAAATACTAGTCTGCTTCGCTTACCATAAAGTCCAGCCCCTTCCGAACAATCAGCTTTGGAACGGCCCTTGCCAAAAAAATTATTAACAATTTGTGTTTTTTACCTCTTTTTTTTTTTTTCATCATTGCATTTTTTAACGTGTTCCCTGCTTCGGGCGAGATAACTCGTTTTTCAAAGTCATTAATCTAGTGCAACGGACGAAATGACTGGCCTCACAATAGATCTTCATTCAGTCGAATGTCACGGACGAGAGAAATCTTCTCACGATAGTGTGTTTCTTTTCAATGGCATCTTTCGAATATTATCTGAAATTATCACGCAGAGCGAACAAAGAAAACATACATATTTACTTTGGTGATATGATAACAAGTGAATGAAGATTTTCTATTTCCATCATTCTTTTTCACGAGAAAAATCTGAGACCAAAATTTTAAGTTTAAAAATACACTGGGAAACGAACAGGTTATGACTGCTTTCAAAAGTGTTTTCACCTCTACAAATCTGAAGCAGATGGCATTCATACTCTTTCTCCAAGAAAGCTCATCACCTGATTCAATTATCTGGATAAATACCCGGGTTAACCAGAATCCTCCAGGCGGCAATATTTTGCAAATGTCTGCCAAACCAATAGCCATATATGGTCAGAAAAACAATACTACATTTATTATTCTTGGCAATCGATACAAAAACACACTAACCTCATCTGTCGCTTCAGGTACTTATTTATGATACAAACACAAACTTCAACTGAATTTTTCATTAAACAAATTACAGATTTAACGGAAATATTTCTCTTACTATTTGTTTCATTGGCACTATGCCAGCTTAAATCCTGAAGTACTCAACGGCCTGAGTGTTCCCTAAGGGTGCAAGCGAGATATTTGCTCCCCACTCCCTGGATCAGCGAGGACGAGGGATTTTTTAATTTGGAACCTCATAGTCAATAAAGGATAATAATGAAGTACAATTGTTTTATACCACACCAACTAGATGTTCCCATTGAGAAATTATATTTTTATTGATCGCCAGTATCCAGATGTTCACAAATATATAATCTAAGTATATCTTTTTTTCCATCAACCTCCTGGAATATAATTCTTGTGCTCCCCTCCCTAGAAAGGGGGCGTGAGCCTCCATCCTAAATTAATTATTGTACTGATATTAGTTTCGTTGTTTCTTTTCTAATCTAGATATTCGCAGAACCTCAAATCCAGTTGATACCGCTTAATAGTCTAGACCTGCTACAGAATAGAACCAATTTTGTAAAATAAAAAAAAAGGAAAAACAATTCAAGCGTTTGTAATCATTGCAAATTTACTTCGTTTATTATGATAAATACATCGTTCATTTGGATCTATCAATAACACTTCCTAATTGAAATTTTTAATGAATTACTTGGAATATATGTTCTACTTCTGAGATTTTAGTTCAATTATGTTTAGCTCGTGACTCGAGTGAAATGTGAAATGATTGAAATCTCAAAAATATAAAGTGTTCTACTGCAGTTAACTAAGTTACCTTCCTTGAAATACTTATCGCTCCAAACGAAAATTTTCTATGAATATCTTCCGTTGGTCCCGAAGCAGTTCTATTAATCGTAATCCACTATATATCAGTGAATCGTTTCACTGGTATTAGCGATTATACTTTATAAAAAGTGAAATGTTTGAAATACACAAATGCAGTACAAAATATACACCTTGAACTGAACTACGTCAATGAATCTTGAGATCTTGCAGGATGGGGGCAGTTATTGTTTAAATTTCAAATTGATTTTTTAGTTGGATAGTTTTTTTCTATTTTTTTTTGTTTGTTTGTTTTAACTGATTTTCTTTACATGGAATCCAAGATTGTACAACATATTTTACGGCAACCGTAGATGTATTCATCAAGAGAGAATATTTTGAAATAAAGTACAATCTTACAGCCTCATAAGGCTGGATGAAATTTATGCAGGGCCTGCAGAATATGTTATAGAGAGGCCCAAAATTATGAAAATATATGTAAATACCGAAACACATATATTTTTACTTGCACAGTAATGTAATCATTTGCTCCACAGCCAGATAAAACGACGTATTGGTCCAATATTTCAGTCTTAGTAATACTTTGGTTTGGTTTTGACCCTTGAACGGTGTCTGTGATTTCAATTTTAAATATCTTTGTTGTAATGCGTTGTATATATAGCACATAGATATCACACTTGATGTCTGTGTTGATATTTCAGCACAAATTATAAGCGGCAATTAGCTGAAATAGACAATCTGAAACAAGTCCATCCTCATGAAGATTGAAAGCGGTATAGTACTATAGTAATAGAGTAGGTACAGGGCCAATCAATCGAATCGGGAAGCTTGCAAGCATTTATCGTGTGGCCTTTGAAATTGCGCATGTCCGTGGCATATGCTACTTTTGCTACATAGTTAATCCAACATTGAGAACCGTTAAAATCATTTTATGATTTTGCTTGGATTCTCATTTCATTCGTTTTTTCCTTTCTTTTTTTCTCTTTTTTTTTCTTTCTTTCTTTTTCTTGGTTAACTGCGCATAGACGCTACGCAATAGATTCAAGGAGCTTGATATTTCATGGTGTAAATATCTGGTCTTACGTAACCTAAAAAAAAGAGATCTTGGCTGAAATTGTTGGAAAAGCTCATTGATTAAACATCTTGGCATTATTAGATTTTACGAGGTTTTTTTATCTTCCGAATATTTTGACGTACAGAGTCTTTATCCATACAAAAGAGATTAGAATTGCGTTTTAGCACGATAACAAGTAGGATGGGCAGTTGGACTGCCGTATGGAGATTTTATCTGATCTAACAAACATTCATTTTCTAATTCTGCCAATGAAATTGCGTGAAGTATATCAGGCGCGGCTTCAAACGGTAAAGATGGGGGTCTAGCAGATCTGAACCCCTCCACGTTTGGATAAAACAATTTTTCTTTTTGAATTCAATATCAAAATAAAAAAATGTTATTAACACACAAATAATCCCATGTAATCACAAATAAGCGTTAAAAGCAAAAATTTAATGTACAATTATCTAATTGCAGATGGAGTAAGAATTTTTCTTTAACCTTAATCACCCCACAAGTTCTTAGATCTGCCAACGCATCCGTTTGGCTCTGTCTGTCTGACTGTCAATCTGAGTGTCTGTTTGTCCGCACAATGTAGCCCAAAGTTCTCAATGAATTCCAAAGGTATTATATCGTGAACTACGGAAGAAGTGATTTAATTTGGGGGCCAACCAAAGAACTTTTAAAATAATCTGCTTTTCATCTGCCTGCCCTATATATCCACAGAATTTCTTCAAAAGTTCCCAATAAAATGAGATATTGTGGAAGGATAAATCATGGGCTAGCGAAGAATTGGTTAAACTATTGGTTGGATCCAGGAATTTCTGAAAGATTTTTTCCCTCTTCATATTGATCCTCACATAAACTCCAAAGGTTCTCAATGAATTCTTCAATGACTCCTCGTGAAAGGGTAGGCCATGGGCTTGAGAAATATCAACTACATTTTGGGGGCGTACTAGGATTTCTTACGGTCACCTCCCCTATATTTCAATGATATTTGAACTGACTCTCATCCTTTTCATTTATTTTATTTTTTTGGTGATTTTGACCGCCCAACAAAAGGCAAGAGAACCACAATTTGTTTTTACAGATGACTATTCTATGTTACAACATTAGTCGTGTGGTAGCGGTTGAAATGACTGCATCTTGCACTACCCTCATTCGAACATCTATCACCTCGTATTGCGGCAGGTTTATTGTTTTCCGATGCGGTTAAACGTTTATATTAAGACGCAGATACTATCCTGCATCTAGGATTTTAAAAAATCAGACTCAACATCCGTTGTAAAGAGTACGTGGGATCAGTATAGTATTTTAAAAATCCGTTTGTAATTTATGTCTTTAAAATAGCTTTTGTATTCAAAATACTTTAAATACAAGTCAAAAAATGGTAGCTTATTTTTGGAAGTACCTTGTTCATCTCCAAGCAGCAGTTCGTAAAAGAGAGAGAAAAAATACTGTCTGATAGTGTATTTTTTGCAAAGTATCTCAGAAAGTTCCAACCGCCCATCTCATTACACTCCCGGATGTATTCAGAGTCAGACGTAGCACCTAACGGCCTTTCCTGGCAATTTAAAACAGTCGATAGTTGAGAAATCAAGAATATTAAAATAAAAAGGGATATTTAAAAAAGACCCTAAGAATCTACCTAAATAACATATATGGCTCTACAGAAGTTTTATAAAAAAAAAATCGATTACTACCAAACTGCATATATTAGAGACCGTCAACACAAACTGTCTCCCAAACGGTCGATGTAGGTTTCTTGAATTTTAAGTGAGAATTTCTGGCTGCGTGTGTATGCATCGCGTGTACAGGCTGCATCAATAGAGCTAGTGGGCTGAAAATTCAAAAATCATCTCATTTAATCTGGAAAACCTTTTTCTTTTTTTTCTTTTCAATCCCACATCTTGACAGATTTTTTGACGGGGTTCTATTCGCAATGTAAGTTTATTACTAAATTGATACAATTTTGTGTCCGGCAGCATTCACAATTTTTTTTTTGTTGTTTTTTTTTTTTTTTTTTTGAAAATCCAGACATTGACTATCCAGCAAAAGGGAAGAGAAGTAACTTATCCATTTATCATCCACTATCCCCCATTTAAAAAAAAAAATTATTTGATCCCTCCCTGTGACAGGGCATGTGGCCAAAAGAGGTTCGTCACATGACGGTCTCTATTGAGCGACCAGCCAGACCCCGCTGTATAAAAGTCGATTGCTACCAAATCACTTACATTCATCTATTCATTCATTCGTTCCTTCAGTCTGTTTCCACCTATCGATCTATCTACCCATGGTACGATCGATCAATCAATACGTTTGGTTCCGTTCTCTGAAGTGTGCGCTGCAGCCTATCTAATAAAAAGATTGGTTTTCTACACAGCATACAAATTTGACTGAATGAGTAGGTATTTGGAAATCTAGGAAAAGCATCTGTAGACAATCTTAAAGCGGTCAGTAATGCCTTCTTATAAAATACCAATATATATGCTAAAGCATTTAGAGTTATCCGCCTTGGCAAACATTACAGGCAGTAAAATATAGACCACCACCTGATATATTACATAAGAAGATAAGTGTTTTCGTTGCGTCCAAATCGAAAAGAAAATGAAAAGATAGCATTCCTCATAGGAGATAATAGCATTTCCTACGCTTCAATTTTATACTTGTTTTCTTTGGTGACATGTAAATATAATACTACGCAACTGTACCCATAAAAGGTGACGAAAGGTTCTGTATATTTGTTTATGTGCGTGTTTTTGTTCATGTGAATGTTTGTTCCGGTGGACATCGCCGTACTGTTTTGTATACAGACCTGGAAATTGCCGTACATATGCGTCTCTACACTGGACCCCTCTAAATAAGATTTTTTTCAGAATTTTTGAAATTTTGGTAACCTCATTTTGACGGTTTTATCAATAATATTTAGATTCACTGGAATGTGCATATTTTTAGATGTTTTGAAAACTCGATATTTCATATCTTATAGTGGAAAACACCTTTGCTGGCATAAATAGAATTTATCCTCACCATATTTATTCTTTTATGGCATTTCTTTACATGACTTCAAATTTTGACGCTACGGTTGTAAATTATTGACTATGATAACAAGTGTTTATTCGTTTTTGGTCACGTTGATCATTTATGATTAACTGAACATAAAGTATCACATGATGACGTTGTATAGTAGATTTTTCCTCCCTCTGACACCTTTTCTTTGTCTTCCTATATATCTTTATTATAGTTAAAAGTTTTAAAAAATGATACATCGATAAGGGAATATTCAAAAGAAGGGGGAATTCTGCAAATGTAAGGTAGATAACCTGAAGTGTGGGGATGGATCATTAAGCTCGCAGCCTGACACAGAGTTAATAGTTGTATTTTTACCAGAAATTTGTATAATGTTCAATTTGTGTGATTATTATCCTCACCTGGATTGAGTGCAATGACAAAGTAGGAGATTCTGAAACTTACATAGATGAGAAAAAATTCAGATTGAATCAAGCAAGCAGAATTGACTATGAATACCTCCATCAGCTCAAATCTGCCGATGACATCATCTTCTTTGTCGAAAACATTCATGATCTAAGAGCAATGTGAGACGAAGTGAATGGAGAAAGCAAGAAAGGTTGATCTTGACTTGAACTTCAGAGGAACAAATGTCATGTGCAACGAATACATCGAGGTTAAAGACAGGAGGGAATTGAAAACGTACAGCTAAAGAAAATAGATCAATACATCTACCCGGGACAACAAACCTCGAACAAGCCCTCAAAAGAAGGAAAAATCAAACGAGAGATCAACACAGGTTGGCAATCTTTCTGTAAGCCAAGCTTAATATTCAAGAAAAAGAAAAATCATTAGTCCCGAAAAGGAGAGTATACAACCAATTTGTCTTCTCAATAGTCACCTATGGAGCAGATAAGGGGTACGTAATCCAAATATTGGATATCAAACAAAGAACAATGCTATAGGCACAGTAAAATATCACGCTGGAAATGACATGGAAAGATCACAAGACAGCACATTATGTTAGAATGCGAAAAAAAGAGCCGTAGTGATCATAAAATCATAGAAAGCTCAAAAGACAATGTTCTGCTCATAATACAATAATGTTTGACAACCGCTGGACATCCCGATTCATAAGGTGAATCCCCAGAGACAATTAGCGAAATTGCAGCCTGTAACTAAATAAAACAGCGTGATGAAATAAACAAGTTTAGAAGATTTTGACATCATGGCCAACTGAGCTCTGGCAAATCTTTGTAAGGGGGCTTAGAAGGCCAATCATTATGCTGATCATGATATAAGAGTGAAATGACAATATTGGAAGATTTATCAAGACAAATTATTTCTCTTCGAAAGGTTACAAAAGAATTGCCTCTACTCAACGTTTCGAGAACTTTTGGGATAAAGAGATCACCGTAAAATACATGATTATTTTGTGTATATTTCCCACTCGTACATAATTGCACTTACACAAATACACACACACACACACACACACGCACACATATGTTTATATAGGAATCTTTACTGCATCACTAAACGCATCAAAAAAACTTTTTCGATTTTTTGGAGGTCACTTCAGTCACTCATTTTACAACATCCGTTAATGTGATTTATCTTCAATGTTTTTTTTTGTTGATTTAACACTTACTTAAACATTATAGTACTATGCGTACTTTTTCTCTTGTTGGGATCATCAGTTGTTTACCATGTAACTAGTACCCAAACAGTGTTGATCTAACACCATTTCCTTTCCATTAATATATATATATATATATATATATATATATATATATATATATATATATATATATATATATATATATCTTTCGAACTTTCGATTATCAAAGCGACTTTTATTCATCTTTTCACGAATCTGACTAATATTCATCTGTTCGTGCGAGCAATAAGCAAATCTTCTTTGCTGCCTAGGCTGAGACTCTCAGATAATCACGAATGCCCACAAATGGGTTTCCATTCACACTCACCTCGCTTATGAGTCATTCTAAAAAGTAATGTTTGTGATTAAAAAGCAGGATATAAAAGTATTTTCATACACATTTGTGCATCCATTCAAATCCGACTATTGATATGTGTACAAAAGGATAAAAAATACATTTGGTGAATAACCATTTTTACTAAAAAGAAAAAAAAATCTATGAAGTATACACACACACACACACACACACACACACACACACACACACACACACATATGTATATATATATATATGTATATATATATGTGTGTGTGTGTGTGTGTGTGTGTTTGCGTGTGTGTATGAAAAGCATGGGGCACAGAACATGCAACTTTATTAACCGTACACGGGCCGCTACATCTTTATCTTTGTAATAATTCCCTCCTGTGTTTGTGTGAACGGAGGAAATTTCATCAGAGATGCCTGTATTTATAAAAATTTCGTACTAGATCTGTAAAAACCAATGTTCGATCAAAAACAGAGTCAGATAGCATCATAGAATGATTAATTGGCGACAGTGATTGATACCTCTTCAGTCAATTCAGAAGAGAAATAAGCCTTGTAAAGCAAATTGTCCAGTCGAAGAGGTTCTCAATAATTCTTACTAGTTAAAGTATTTTCAATATCATCGGATAACATAATGAAGAAAATGGATTTATTACTGGGAAGTAAAGAATGGTTGGAAGGAAAAGAAAAGCAGTTCGTCTATACAGTGTAGAATACATCCATTGGCTATATATTACAGAATGATACCTTCACCGTGAAATAACAGGATATCATTCCAAATAAGGGTTTCAACATGATAAAATGCAATCTATAATTATTCTGTTGGTCATACATTCATTTCTCAAATACATATATATATATATATATATATATATATATATATATATATATATATATATATATATATATATTGCTTTTATCCATTCCATACCGTAATACAAGTGAATTTGCAGTTTTATTAGTGGAGGTTTGATGTCGCACGATTAAGGTATTGCAGTACAATTTCATGTAACTTAGCATAAGCTAAAAAGAAAATAACAAATTATAATAAGACATCAAGCATACAGTTTTGAGAATTACAGAAGATTTTGGAATCAATAGACTGCACTAATCAAGGTATATTTGCATATATATATATATATATATATATATATATATATATATATATATATCTGACAGAAATAATTATAAATCCGTTACTTTGATGATGTAAATGTTACTTTGAAACTGTATAAGAAATAATATCTTGTTGTTATACGGTGAATGTATCGTTTGGCCATGACAGCTTAAATAGAATAAGCAATCAAACAACCCTATTTTCTCCATTAATTTATTCTATAGTTTTGAAGTACTCACTTCTTTTTCACATATATGTGTGAGTGTGTGTGTGTGAGTGTTCATGTTTGTGTGTGTTAGAGTTTATACTCTGTATGGGGGGGGTGTTTGAAAACATAACATAGTGCACTTAATAAAACTTAGCTTCTCACAGTGCGTTTAGTTATTTAACGCGTACAGGCCAAGTCTTAAAAGCAGAAATTTCACTCTTTCTTATTTATAGGATAACATTTTTCCGAAAATACCCTCTAAAAGTGTTTCTAGTGGTGGAGGGTTCCAATTTTTAACGTACATTTACGTTAATTGATCATTTATTTTGTATCCAATAGCGTTCTTGCTCATTCTTTAGAGATTGAGACTTTTTTTTGTGATCTCTGCCCTACCAAAAAGTGAGTGAAGTGATCTATTCATTGAACCCCCTTTTTCAATGTTTTTTTTATTGATCACCCCCATTACAGCATACTGTTAAAAGACATTGGTCATGGAATGGTTCTATTGTGTGAAACTGTACTTATTATCATAATTAACTTTTAAATTCAGTTGTTGACATTCTCCTTATCCAAGGCCCGTTGTGATTGTGGGACATTGGTGTGATGCATCTCAACCATGTCGTAACAAGTATTGCTGTATATCTGCCCATATGATAGCTTTACCAATATCCTTCATGACCATGCTATAAATGTTCCCCTCGGTCCCAAAATTGTCCTGTGGCCCCAATCTCTCACCCTCCCGGGAGAAGTACCACACCATTGCACTATAAAAGGAGAAACGAGGGGACATTTCTAGCGGTAAGAGATTCGACAGTTTTAAAGTCCTTGTCCATGCGTCCGCTTTAAATCGACCATATCGCCAGAAACGAAGATTGAAAGGGATAAAAGCGATAATAACGAGATCCAGGCATAGGGTGAGGAATAGCAGAAGCAGAAGATAATGGTTAATTTCACTTGTCAGCTGACCTTGTTTAACATTCTACCCTTGTTGGGAAGTGGTTAAACAACATCCTGATACTATTAGAATCTCAAGGACTCGTCTATTCTGCGTTATGTGATGGAGATTTCGTACGTTTTGGCGACCCTGCATCATAAATACAAGGCAGTCCATCTGTTCTGTTTGTCTCCCTGATTAAATTTTCCGTTTATGTATCCGGAATAATGAATCCGAGGAGCTGATATCAGTCATTTTTAGTGCAAACACAAATGGATTTCGATAGCGCACCATACAGAAAGCAATCACGCCTTTCTCTTTCATTTTCTCTCTTCTTTTTTTCTCTGGTAGATTTTCAGAGATTTTTCTCTTTAATATCTCTCCCGCAATTTTGGGCTATTTTCTTCAACTTCCTCCCTTTTTCATACCCCATCGCTCTCTAATTCAATTCCTTTGCTCTTCTTTTTTCTCCCTCAGTCATTCGCTCTTTTATTTTTGTTACATAAATTTATGAAAAGCCCTATCCTTTTCTATTTTCAGCATCTTATATCTCTTGCAAAATGGCTTTTGTGTTCACGTCTCCTTTCCTTTCCCACCCCTGCTTTTTGTTCATTTTGCTTTTTTTTCTCTTACCCGAATCTCTTGCTTTCTGTCTTTCTTTCTTTCTTTCTTTTCCTTTTTATAATCTCAGCATGTCACATAGTTTCCGAGCAGACCTACAGTAATTGTTTCCTTTTTTCACTAACTCATATTTATTTCTCTCAAAATGACATTTTCTCTCATACTTCTTTTTCTTCTATCTCTTTCAGATCCCTTTTCATTCTTTCTTTTTCTTCTTATCTCTACATCCATCTCCCACTGCTATTGCTTGCTCAATACATGCCTCGTTCCTAGCCGCAATATATTTACTTTGATGATGAATAAACAAAGAGGATTTATGATAAAAATGAATAGAAAATAAAGATTACACATTTTATTCGCAACAAGCAGATTGTTGCCATGGATAGGTGTGATGAAGCTGCTTGTGTAATTGAAAATGATATCAGTTTGCCCCAGTTACACAAATCGAGGCCTTTTTATTCACAACATAACAGGTTGGAATGTTGTAACAAAAAATAATATCCATCAGCAATACGGGGGTCTATCAAGAGAGTAGCCAGCAATTTTGAACATCTCGAGTACCGATTACGCGCGCTTGACTTTGCAACCAAGGAAGGAACCTCATTGCGCCCGTAGCGTTAATCGGTCGGCAGTTAGAGCCCATTGTTGACTGGATAGTTTCCGGACAGACCTCATGACTCTTTTCTATTTTCTCACACGACATCTCTCTCTCTCTCTCTCTCTCTCTCTCTCTCTCTCTCTCTCTCTCTCTCTCTCTCTCTCTCTCTCTCTCTTGGAACATGGTCTGCTCCCATATATTCTTCTTCTTCTTCTCTTCCTCCTACTTTTCTCCTCACTTCCTTCTCCTTCAGTTTTTCTCCTTTCCTGCTCCTCCTACTTTTTCGTCTCTCCCCTTCCCCTTCTTCTTCTCTGTTGCTATTTCCCTCTTGCTTTTCAAAATGTGTCCTCCAAAATCGTCATCAAATACGTTCACCATGGATAATTCAGTTTTTAAATGAGCCTGGCTGGCTATGTATGAATGCATGTATGTGTGTATGTATGTGTCACCCCTACTGGACACACCTATAGAACTAGTGGGCTAAAAAAATTGAACATTCACTCATTGTTATGTCTGGGAAAAAACATCTTTTTTGTTTTGTTTTGTTTTTTAAATCCCCTTATGTGGATTTATGGTAAGGTGGGATTGATTACGATAAAAAATTACGATAAAATTATCCCTTAGCTCACGCTAGTTTTCATTTTTATCTTTTTCCAATTTTGATACTTTCAGTGATTACTGTCCAACAGAAGGACATATAAGTATCATTCATTTTTCCAATTTTTCAATTGATCACCCCAAACAGTGAATTCAGGCTAGAGACGTTGGTCACACGACGGTTTCTACTGCCTGACTAACCAGACCTGTGTTATCTCTTTCCGACTTCCCTTTAATTCTCCGCTTTTCGTTTCATTATTGCGTCATTCATATCTGACTACCATTGCCTGCTTGATATCAGCCTCGTTTCCAGTTTTCCAGAATATATTTACTCTGTTGATAAACCAATGAAGAGGATTTATGACAAAATGAATAGAAAACAAAGATTACGCATTTCTTTTCGCAACAAACTGATTGTTGCCATGGATAGGTTCGATAAAGCTGCTTGTGTAATCGAAAATGAAAACGGTCTAGTCTCAGTTACATAAATAGAGGCTTTCTTTCTTCATTAGATTACTGGTAAAAATATTGAAATAAAGAGAGTCAAGATCAAGTAGAAATAAAAGCCGTTTCTTAAAGTTTTTTTTTTTCAATATCAACTCTTGGTCTCAGGACAAAAATTAAGATAAAGGCAAATAATTTTGCTCTTTGAAAGGGATCGTTCGTGTATTATGTTTGTCTTCTTGAGTCTTAGAAATCTCATCATGTTTGTTGTTGGGAAAATATGGTATGAGAAGTGTTTGCTTTTGCCTGGCGAAGTTTGAGCTGCTTAGTGACCATAAATCTTGGGTAGCTAGTACTCTCAAGCAAAATGCCCTTAGCTAGGATTAGCCTCATTGGATCAACCATATAAAATATATATTTAGAATCACAAGAATAAATTAAAAATCAAAACACTTCTAGTATTACATTAGAACGCTAATTATTTTCAAACTTCTCGAGTGATTGAAAAAAATTTCGCCCTGATTGAATTGGTAAGTTGATGAAGAGACAAAGTCAATAGATTCAGTGATCCATAGTCTGGCGTGAGCTTCGCTAAGAACCACCATGGTTGTCAGTCAGAACGTTGAAGAAATAGAATACCAAGCCACCTTAACCAATATAGTTGCAAGAGAAACATGAAGAAGGAATGATTGAGTGAAACAAAAAGGAGCCAGAACATGAGAATCAAAAGAATAGAAGCGAGATGTTAATCTATTCCCTTTGTTTTACTTGCAAGCATGTGGATGCTTTGTGGGTTTGACGGGTGTAGTTTTGTTCACAGAGCAAACTCTTTTCACAGCGCGCCTGACTCTTCAACGGGTGATGAGCAGTAATTCACGGTATCACAACGCGTTTATGTCTTCTGTCAAATACCTGTATTTTCGCAGGTTAGATGCATTGCCACCAAGCGGGTCTCTGGATTGTCTCTCAGTCTTCCTTCCTCAGTGTCAACTCCGATCCTTTTTAGCTCTGCCTACTTTTCTCTTGTACGGATTACTGTCAATAACAGACTGCCGTACCGAAATGTGACAAACGTCCCCTGCTAGATCTTCACACAAGAATACCATATTTTGTTGAGTACAATGCGATCAAAATATAATACGACCCTCACTTTTTGTATTTAAAACCAGTAACCTTTCAGAAATATATTATCATATTCTATACTCAGGTATGTTCCTGCTCCGTAGCACATTAATGGTGTAACTTTTAGACAAGTTAGTTAAAAACCGAACAGATGTACAAAACAAAGTGGGTTCAAGTGTTCAAGTGATTTTCTCATTCAATTAAGCTCAAAGCTTTGGAACTTTTATTGTATATCCTTGAACTTCGATAACTGAATCATGGTGTATACTTTTACGCCATCTGCTGATTCAGTACTATCTCCTTCACTTGTTAATGATGCGTACCGTTCTTATCAGATATTGGGATCATTTAATTCTCTGGCACTAGATGAATTTCTGGACTGGCATTGCTCAAACGATGTTTCTGATTTTGTTCGTTGCTGATTAAATTCTACCTCGTCTCATCTACTGCTGCACTAAGGCACCTTATCTCGCAGATCATGAATTCCCTTCCTGGGTTTTAGTCAGTGTCTACGTCTAATACTGGTAAGTCATCGTCAGCAAAAAGATTGTGTGGGTCAACTGGGTCTTGACTTTCACGGGGATCTTTGGATGTTTCAAGAGAGGTTAGCTGAACCGCTCAAGTCCCATGGCCGGTCCGTTACGGGGGCGATACACCAACATAATGTCCACAGTTTCCACTTACACCACGACATCTCGCAGGTTTTTATTTAAAGGATTTTTTACCTTTCAGTGAACCAATACTCTCAGCATTATCTCCCTCTGATTTACCTAATCGGTACTGGTTATAATCCTCCGATGTTTGAAGTGAATAGATTTCTTAGTTGATAAGAGATTGGTTTTTTCAAGTCTTTGTTTATCATCAAAAATGTGTTTGCATTTTATCCAACTCAGATATCCACTCACTTGAAGACCTGATGACTGTTTTTTTTTACAACCATTAGGACGTCTGCTAACCATATGCACGAGCTAGCTCTGCCTTGATATCTTTATACATTTAAGATCCATCAATTACTAAACCCGCCCACCATGAGACACTGTCCTTATACAACACACAATCTCATTCTACTTTTTCTTGAAATCGTTGGGAAAATACACACACACAGACACACAGACACACACACACACATATATATATATATATATATATATATATATATATATATATATATATATATATATTCCATCGAATTCGAATAGAAAGTGCTCAATGTATTAATCATATAATATAGAGCTGTATACTTGAAGTAATTGAACCGGAATCACTGAATACATACATACATTCATATATATATATATATATATATGTGTGTGTGTGTGTGTGTGTGTGTGTGTGAGAGAGAGAGAGAGAGAGAGAGAATTCAAATACATCCACGAATTTGTTCTCTGGTAACAACCTTTGTAAAATAAAATCAAACAGATCATACTGATAGTTACTTTCGTTTTTCTTTTATACATGATGTGAACATTTACATAATGCATGAAATTATGTAGATTGTGTATGTTTCGATGGAAGCAATACGATTGAAAAGTTCTGAGATTATATTCGATATAGTCTGCAGAGTTATGACGAGTGTCACTTTTAAATCAATTTACTTCCCCCGACGATATACGATTGTTCCATTGTTTCTGCCATTTTTCGCAATAATGCTGGAAGTCTTAAATTCTGCCTTGATGGTGTCATCGAATGGACTTTCTTTGAGATTTTTTAAGAAGATTAAACGAGGTTAGTACGTACAAATACATAACTATTAGATTACTCGCATTGGTAAATAAGTTATCGATATCAACAACTAGATCCGCTTCAAAACTGATAAACAATTGAGATAAAAAAAGATAAAGGTATACACATAAATCCTCAACGGCAAATAAATGGATATTAGATATTCAACGTTTGTCTATTCATGATTCTAAATGTTCTCTTGGCTTTCAATATATATATACATATATATATATATATATATATATATATATATATATATATATATACGTATGTGAGTGTGTGTGTGAGTGTGCGTGTGTTTGTATGCACCTTATGACACGGCCATGAAAATAATAAAATAGAACTATATATTAAAATGATAGCCCAAGGGGAGATGATATTTGATCAAGACTACAGGGGAGTTATGTTGATATGACTGTTTTGTTTTTTGAATCCTCTAAACGGTTTCATGGTAATTGAGTGATGATCCTAACAAGAAAAATTCACAGATAGTACTTTAATATCTAACTCTGTTTACAGCATTAACCCATCCGCCAAAATTTATAAATTACATTAACTGTTGACTGAGATTTTTTAGACTATTATATATATATATATATATATATATATATATATATATATATATATGTATATATATTCTCAACACAAATTTGTTTCGTACTTTATTGTACTTATCAATCAAAAGAGATAAGTTGACATTTTTTCTTGTTCGATATTTATTCGGCATTTTGTTTTTCTGAATTTTTAGACGGATAACAAATAAATAGAAGAAAAGAATGTTAACTTATTTTTTCTCAATTAAGTGGTATACTGAAGTACAAAACAAATTTGTCTTGAGAATGTTGAACAGTCAGCCATAAAAGATGGCAAGGAGGTCCATATTTATTTTATAAGTGCATTCTATTTAATCACCGTCCCACCGCAGCAATATATGACACAAGGTCAGGCTTAACGTGTGAAGAAATATTTTATGAGTGCATGTGTTTATGTGGTCGTTCATGTGTGTGATCCATCTGTCCTGGCCATACTGTTTTGTTTAAAGACTTGAAAATTAGAATTGCAACTTGATCGATTCTAAAATGTTCTGTAGGGGTTGTGGAAAAATATTTTTTGACCCATCGATGCTTTATTTCGAAATGTTTTGATTCTACAGAATTTAGATATTTCTAGATGTTTTGTTTTTCCTTATAACTTTATTTCAGATGTTTTAAAATGGAAAATGCCAGTTATGGCATGAATAAAATTTATTCTGACCATATTTGTTCTTTGATGGAATCTTATACGTGATCCAAATTTTGACGCTATGGTTTTTCGATTATTGACTCATTTTTATTTATACGAGTTCTATTTTTGTTGATATTCAATTGTGTATTCTGTTTAAGTTGCCCAGACCATGTGATACCATTCTCTGTGAAATAACAGAAAATCATTTGAAATGAGAATTTCAATATGATAAAACGCAAATATGAGTGGTATATATATATATATATATATATATATATATATATTCTATATATATACATACACATGCACACACACTTATCTATGTGCTTTTTGGTCCCATATGTATACAATTCGGTTAGTGTACAGGAGAGCCATCAGCAATGCATAACACATTGACTTGAAGGCTTGCAAAGTGTATAGATAACTTTACAATTTCCTTTCTTACTGATTCTTTTATTTATGTTCTGATCCATTGCCAATGATTTTGCAAGGAGTCTCCCGTGTATAGAGCGGGCTTGCGGAAAGGTGCCTTAGTTTTCCTTTGCTATGCACCCCCAGCTTTGAACGTATCATTTGGGATCTCTTTGAGAAGAAAACAATGTAACGTGTATCAAATATCGTGCCTTGTCTTCCAGCCCCTTCCTGCAAAATTTTCTTCAATACACCTGTGCAAGTACGATCACTGAAGTTGAGCAATGTTGTACCTGGTCAGTTCCTAGATCGGTGACTTTTCTGGTATATCAGGTGCAGTGAGCGACAGAGGATCCTTGGCAGAACCTGCCGTGGGTACCCCGTTAAATTTCCTCAAAAAAAACACCATTACTAGAATCAATAATGCAAGCCGGTGAGTTTCATGCAACCCTGGCGAGACTATTCAATCCTGGATTTAATTTAATGACTATTCTCTTTTGGATTGAAGTGCACCCCTTAGAATATTTGCGCTATGAGTGACCCCCTTGGTTCGCCTGATGGACCAACCTTAATGATGGTATTATATTCATCGTGATGTTTTCTTTAACTACATTGATTTTTCTTGTGGTGCAGATATCGAAGATATTTAGAATACGGCACTGATTGCTTTGGAGAAAAACTTGCTTCTAAGATTTTAAATTGAGCTTTTCTCCCGAGATTTGCTTATTAGTATCAGAGATACAACATAAAACCTGCTCCGTTGTCCAGGGAAAATTTCTATCTTCATATTTACTCAAAATTAGCCCGAGGAGAAGCAACGAACGTGAAACACACTGCCAATGTTCCATTAAGATTAGCAACTCGGTTATATAGATCTACTAAGTATTTTTAGTGATGTAGTGCTATCAAAAAAGGAAGCGAGGAAATGCACGGCTGTAAGCTCTCGGGTACGGCTGCTTTGAGTCCCAAGTCCGTCAAAAACAGCTCCTTTTTAATTTACTCATTTCTGAGATGTCTTGAGGCCATATGGATTGAGTATTTGAACTTATATTAGCTAACTTTTCTCAACGGTGAATTACTCAAATAAAGAATTCAAGTAGTAGGTAAATATTGAGTGAAGGACGTTACCCTCTCCCAGTAATAATAAAACGCCGTTCCCCGCGTTCTAACGGCATCAATGTAAGGATACTGGGCAGAATCACACTGCTTGCTGATCACTGAGACCACTTGGTCATGAATGTGCCATCACAAGAAAACAAAGGAATTAGCATTATTCAGTCTGGTCAGTCACTCAAGAGAAGGGGGATCAGTGAATAAGTTAATTTTCTCGACGTTTGTTGGGTGGTGATCACTAAGAAAAGTCTGAATTTTGGACCTCTGCTAAAAGCCTATTTGGAGGGCTAGACTTAAAAAAAACAAAAAAAATATCATTTCTGGAAATTATATGGAGTAAATATTTGAACCAATACACATACGTACGTAGATGTCTCATCATTATTATTATTTTTATCATTATATTATTATCGTCATTATTATTATCATAAGAAGTAGTAGTAGCAGCAATAGTAGTAATAGTAGTAATAGTAATAGTATTCATTTCATCCAACTTATGCAATTTCATTATGATGCTAATTTGGCTGCATCTCTCGTGAGATCTAAAATCACATGTTTTACTTTCAGGTGCTTGTCTTACCGCGACAGCATCTTACCAATTGGGCTAAAAAGGCTTCACCAATATACATCGGTCAAATAGAGCTATATTCTTTCTTCTTCGATCTCTAATACACCGCCATTTTGTTGTTCGTTCTATAGGTACTTGTGCTGCAGAAAAATTACCAGCCAAGAAACCATACATGTAACTATTAGCAATGTTCAGGAGTCTTCTATCACGCTAAGGGGCGTGCTTGACGTAGTGAAATAAAATTATTGGATGCATTTAGCAGAAGAAATACCAGTAAAAAATCTACACGCATTATAATTAGCAGTAGCAGGAGGTCTTCTATCACGCTAAAGGACGCGCCTGACGTACTAAAATTGAATTACGTTGATGCAACTGTCCTCGTAAAATGTTCTAATGACGTAATGAAAATGCTGAATTCTAAGAATAATTGAAAAAAAGTAATGCAAATGAAAACAAAAGATCTCTTTGTGATCATCCAAACAATACTCTCCAGTCCAAATCCTCTGCAATGGAATATCTATTATCTACGTAGGTAGAATGCTATGTGTTTCGAGATATATACGTATGTGTGTGTGTGTGCTTCATAAATATCATAATTTTTAACAGCTCAGGTAAACTATATCATACTTCTAGTTATAACTGACACTAAAGATGTATGTGGAAAAATTCATTTTTGTATGAGCCCAGTCACACAGCAGTCCTGTGATAATGAGGGTGGTTGGTGGACTCAAACGATTTTACCTATATTACTGCCTACTCGTCCAGATAATCGCCCATTGAGAGAGATTTTCATTTCGTTTAATGTGACTAAAATATATGTACTATACGATACATGGTGTTTCACTCATAATTCCTTTGATATTGTGATGAAAACAACACGACTCGTTCACTAGGTGAATTTGTTTTACCCTTGTGATTGACTTTTGATTATCCACGGTTCAGTTAAAATGCTGTTGTCTTTCTCGAACCTTAACAACCGCCCCATAAAGAGGGTCTATTGTTTTAAACTGGGCAGGATAAAGAGCAGAATCCAAATAGCTCACATCGTATATTTTTCTTAGATTTTACTTGGTTGCAAAGAATCAGACTTAAAAAATGAAAAAAAAAACATCGAATAAGTACGTCCCCGGTCCTTGCCGTAATAACTGAGTCTGAAGACCTCTTGCCAGTCGATTGGGTATTCATACAAACATTGGAGTCCACAGCTTGTCATATGAATGCAGTGAATCGTTAGAGGAAAACAGTGCCTATTTCCAATTTAATGATAGGGAAGAAAGAACAAACAAGTGTGATAAACTGATATTCAGTTTATTTGTTTTTCCTTGAAAAACACATTGTCCAATTTTCTTCTGCTAGACATTATTCTAAAGTGTTGATATCTAATTTCTATTCGCAATTCACACATCTGCATTTCTCACTTTTTTCATGAATTTTAACGAAAATTCAGATATGTAGGAAATTTGAAAACATATCACAAAGCAGAATCTATTTGAAATATGGTGTTGAATACATACAGCGGCGGCCATGTTTATTTATGAAAACCTCGTTTCGAAATTTATTCAGATGGAAAAAAAGCAAATTTTATCATCTTTAATACCTTTTTCTTATTCGATATTTAAAAATTTTTCAACTTTCTATTTTCTGTTCTCTCATTTTTTCAAGTAACCGAATTTCTTCAAACTTCAGGTTAATTTAGTATTCATTGAAAAATTTTAACTTTCATGACCAAGCCACGAAAAATGTTAGATATTAGAAATCGTCAACCAAAACTGTCTACACTGGCAGAGTCAACAACAAGGTTTCTTCAGTTTTTAAATGGGTTTAGTTGGCTATCTATGTATCTATAGTGCGTTCATGACACACTAATGGAGGTAGAAGGGTAGAAATTTAAACATTCGTCTCTTATTATGCCTACAGACTATCTATGTATATTTCTAAGGCAAAACATTAAATCATGATAATTGAAATGATTTTTTTTATTATTGTTTCAGTGTTCATAGACGTTCATATTGAAATTGTTTTTTTTTAATTCTAAAAATTGAAATTTCGAAACTTCTTCGAATTCATACAAGCGCAGGTCCTTATTGTATCTCATTTCGATTTATAGATGCCTTTGATTTACATTGGCTGTTCATGCCAATTTCAACATCCCGTTATAAGATGTTATGGATATGATAATTCTAGTCATCAGCGAATAAGTAAATAGTTACACAATTTGTGTAGATAACTATTAAAAGTAAATGGATATTGCTCTAATTTTCTGCAACCTATTAATTTCACACTGAAATTTTTAAAAAAAGGGGAGATAATTGTAGCAAATAAAAACCAAATTCAAGCTCCAGTTATAGTCAAACGTAAAAACAAAAGATTGACAACGACCAAGAATAGAAACAGACCTATAAGTAACATTAAAACCATCAAATGTATTTGAAGCCAGACGTGCTGGAGCAGTCGATGTTCAACACGCATTTCAACATGTCAAGAAAAACAGAAGATTAGCATTCGAGAGAAATTACAAGACGAAAGAAAATGAAACGTGTTTCGCTATGGAATTCTTTTTACATTTTCTTCACGGCGACATGGTGTTCACCATTTGCTGCAGAGATTGCCTTAGGTTATGAAAGCAAAACAAAAGGAAAATACTGGGAAAAGGTCTGCTTAGTCAATCAATAGAAACTGTCGTGCAACCAATACAATTTGGCAGCATATTTTGTAAGGGGTGATTAATTAAAAGATCGGAAAAAAGGGGTGATTGCTGATTAAGTCACTTCTTTTGCTTTCTGTCGAGCAAATAATATCAAATGATTTTTTATCTTTAAGGTAATTAAAATACAATTCTGGTCAGTGACTCAATAGAATCTGTCACAAGACCAAAAATTTTTTGCAGCATGCCGTATTAGGGATGATCAACTAGAAAATTGGAAAAAGAGATCAATCAAGAAATAAGTTACTTTTCCTGCATTTTATTGTATCAATGAAAAGTCCGACACAGTAAAAAAAAAACGAGCAGAAACACTGCTGGACACAAGCTTAGTATCAAATCTAACATAAACTCACATTATAAATCCATCTATCTCTAAAGCTTATTTAGGTATGAAATTAAAAAACAAAAAGTAATTTTAATGACACAATATGAAGTTAATGTTTAGACTTTTAATCATATAGTTCCATAGGAGTGGACTGTATATATACATACATACATAGAATAAACAATTAAAGAAAATGGGGCTAGTGCAGGAATCAAACCTTCCACAAATAGGGTTGTCGTTTCAACATAGAGATGATTTTACCATTAAGCTAAACAGCAGCTGGATATACAAATGCGTAAATCACCGCTTCCAACCCAAATTCTTATGACGTACATTCTTGGTCTATTCGTCTCTTAGAATGTGACAGTTATGTAATGAGAAATGGACATATTTGGACCGACTGAATGAGTTATAAATTGCATTACATTATATAGGGATTTATTCGAAATGATCTCCCGTCATTACAGAGTTGATATAACACACGATGTATTCTACGAAAATAAAATAAATAATCAAATAAAATGGGACTACTACAGGAATTGAGCCTGCAGCCGATAAGGTAGCCGCTTCAACATAGCGATGATCTTTCCATTGGGTTGAAAAGCCACTGATAATGCAGAGGCAAAATAATTGCTTTCAATCCAAATTCTCATTATTTGGAAATTGGTAATACATTTATTATTTAGTGTAGTAGGACTAGCTTCACTTTGGACCATGCAATTAAATTGAATTATACCACTCTAAGAACCAAAATAAAATGTGTTTCACGAAAAAGAATAATTCTTACATAAGATAAAGCAAAATTCGCTATCACGGTCAATAATTGAACAACTGAAGCGTTAGAAAAGCTTCTTTTTTTTCCAAAAAAAATCCAAAGAAACATTTTTGGTGGAGTGTTAAAGCCAATTCTGAAACAAACTGTAGACAAAATGGCGCTGCCAGTAGCGCTGGAACACTAAAACATATGCATATATAAAAAGGGATAGAACCTGCAACAAATTTTGGCCACAGCAGTTCAATTCCTAATAAGGAGTTAATTCTCGCCCACTATTTACAGACATGTTGGTATGCACATTTGTTACTGCTGATATACTAAACTTTTTTCTCAGTTCCTTAGTTTTGTTCATTGTTAAACACTATTTTATATATATATATATATATATATATATATATATATATATATATATATATATATGTCTTACTGGCGTTATGAATCTCCCCATCCCTACTTACATGCACACTTAATAATGTGGGCGATTTACAGTTAGCAATTCCAACATGAAAATAAAATATTTTGCTTTTTCTATTATTGCATTTTTTTTCTCAATATTTGTTCAGCATAGCGTCTCTTATCTTTGTTTGTTTATCAAAACCCACACCATTGTTTTCCCCTTCATTTCAAATAACGATAGATAATAAAACACTTTTTCTTCTGACAAATTTCCTTTTTACTTATTATTACAATTGTGTGTTATCGAGTTTATTTGGTTTTGCTTGTCGTCACAGTAATAGATTATATTTATGTTTGTGTTTTTCTATGACAGAAATTGTTTATTGATGTAAGAAAAAGCCGTTGAATGCATCAACGTTTCTTGTAAAAGCTATCGTATCAGATCCGAACAGGCTCTCCAAAAAGGAGGGAAGTATTATTGACGTAAACATAGAGCGACCAACAGAGTTGAAAATATTTGGTGTAGTATTTAATTTACGACTTTTTGAAGTCTTTGACGCTTCAGCGAATCCTTTGTGGCCCAGTGCAGATGTTTAAGTTCAGTTCCAATCGTTGTTGGAGAGTAACTTTCATGAGAGGGCAAAAGCCATCATGTTAGCCGCTTGCAGTCCACATTTGCAGACAGCGGTTGGTTTCGTCACTTACTGTGAAGGATCATTAGGCAAAGTAGCTGCAGCGATTTCAGGTCCACCGTTGGACGAAGTCTTTTACAGCTCTTTCAATACTGATCGTGTATGTTCTAACCTTCACCATGCTTTGATCGGCAGACCTTTCCATCTGGCCTCTCCATCTTCTGTCTGGTCTTTTGATTAACCTTTTACGCCATCTGTTATCCTTTTTTCTTGCTACGTGTTCTGGCAATTTTCGTCACTCCATCACTTCTACGATATCTTTTGCCTTGGTCTGACACCCTCTATTTCTTGGGTTTATTCTTAGCATTTCTCCTTCCATTGATTTTTGTGAGACCTTGAGTTTGTTTTTGTTTTCCATTTTCACAGTTTCCAACTTTTTGCGCCCGAACACAATCGCTGATAATAATTTTTAACTGCGAATATTAATATGTCTCACATTTTCACTATTCATCTCTTATCAGCCTTGTTCGAACCACTGTTACATTAAATATGTATCAACATTTAGCTGTAGCGTTGTTCATTTGACTAATGTACAAGAGGGAATTGATTGGTCCACTTGGTACTTTACAAGCTCACTTTTTCGATTATTCAACTCTGTTTGCTACCACAGGGATATTATGAACCGTCGACCAAACATGTTACCGAGAACACAAGTTCCTTCAGTTTTTAAGTCTGGCTAGCTGAATTATCGGCTATGTATGAATCACGCTTGCAGGCCACATCAATGGAGTTGAAAATTGGCAAAATTTTAAAAATCGCTCCATATTTTGTCTACAAAAAATCCATCCCAAATAGGTTTTCAGAGAGGTCTGAGTTTCAGCTTGCATAATATTTTCGTTGGATTGCTATTCTTAAGTCTCAGTTTGTGGTCAACATCATTTAGGCTTGTTTTTATTAGTTGATCACAACAAAATACGGAAGTATCAACTGATCCTCCTTTCTTGTATTATTTTTTCAATTAACCACTTCTCACGTCGAATGCAGCCAGAAGACGTTGGTGAAGTAGCAGTTTCTGTCAAGTAACTAATCAAATCTTTTTACTTTTTGCAATTTAGTTTGCATCTAAGGAGTGAAGTAAAAACTTATTTTTCATCAGGGCCGACTAGTTCATTTGCGTAACAAGGGTGCAAATTCATAGACACGCACGGTGAACAACGAAGAAAAAACAAGTCGATAGAATACCACTGGAGGCGCAAATGTCAAGTCGTGTCTAGGGTTCAAGAAACCGTAGCGTCATTTTTAGATACTAATGTATAATCCAATTTCTTCGAAATGTAACGATAAATGTTTCAGAGAACATTTTTTTGTTCAGAATGATTCGTCAGTCGTCATTTTACCCATTGAAACTCTCGCTTGACTTGTATGGTGGAAGAAACATAGATTATTGTTCTCATTTTTTCATTTATGTGTACCACCCATAATCATGGATAAGTAACAAGGGAACGTTCGTATCGTCCTTTTTAAGGGTATTAGACTATCAGAGCGAGTGAATCTCCTCTGATTTCTCATTAAAATTCGTTAACTTTGCGAACTTTGTTTTTACAAGTATTCATTTATTGTGGAGCAGGGTAGAATCCCCATCCTCTAAGTCAGGATTCGGAACGTCTGAAATCTTACCAAGGACAGAAGTAAGGTATCCCAAAGTGAGACACGGCTTTGTGTCTGGAAGGAAGATTTGAAACGGGTTTACCAATTCTGTTGCAAGTTCTCGGGTGGCTAGCCATGATGATGCTGAAGGTCCGTGCCTGTTCACTGCGTTCGTAATACATTGGGATTGTGGGAAGGTAGCTTTACCCTGCTACGCTAGCCCATGACATCTTGGTAGGTGAGGGTGGTCTTCAAAGGACCTCCGGAGGGGTTAACGCGCATTGCATAACCACTTTGTCATCGAACGTCGAAATTTATGGAATCTGAAGATGAAAATGTCAGATATCACTTCGAACGACTTCAACGCTTTCTATTTAGATATTATCATTCCTGCTTTATTTGTCTTATTTACTTGAAGGCTAATTAATAATCAGCTGACGGCAAAATGTTAATTACACAAGTAAAAATATTCAGCAAATCTGTCCTCTCGGTGAATGGTAGGTTTAAATGACCTCAATGACCACAGATCAAAGTAGAGACAGTCTACAAACTCCGCTACCTAATACTTGCGACTGGCATAAGACGAAAGGTCAGGTGCCGAGCCAGAAGTTAAGAGAGGAAATGTTTCCGACAACACCGGTCGGAGGCTATTTATCGACAACGTGGCGCTGAGTTTGTGTCCATAAATTGAAGGATCAATTTACATGCATTAAACATAAGAAGCAAACAAACTCTCCCAAAATAGACATTTAACCTTCTCCTACCAATTTACATGAAATTAGTTTCTTGCCAAGGACACTCATCAGATGTTTGTTAACGGAGAAACTGATATTGAGACGGAACCTATTGTCAAATTCCAGTCCAAGTCGGTGGCTGGAGTTGACTTTGTTTCTCTAACGGGAAAAGAACAAGAACAAGAACAATCCTCATCTAAATCAATTTTGTATCAAGAGCAAAATACGTGAATCAAGTTATTCATCTGGTGTTTTTTTAAGGTTTTTGAATATCCACCATTTAAGTAAAGAAAACTGTATCACCTAAAATACCCTGAGAGTGAAACCGAAATGTATTAAACGTAGGTGTACTTCTAGCCTAGATTTAGTATCGTCAAACTCAAATCAGAGGCTTTTTAATTCTCCCTTGACAAGAGCAAGAACTATATATATATATATATATATATATATATATATATATATATATATATATATATATATATATATATATATATATATATGTGTGTGTGTACTGTAGAGAGTGAGACAGGCTCTGGAGAGGTGTTTAGAGGTAAGGTTTATTAATTTTTAGATGTAAATTGTCCAGACATGTTTCGGGATTCTTCCCATCTTCAGTGGTGTGTGCTGTGTGAGTATGTGTTAAAAGTTCCCATGTGAAACCAGAGTCCACTATCAGGAGCTATGCATTGTGGTTAAATTGTGCTGTAAGGGCTGCTGGAGGCCTCCAGCTGAGTGGGAGATTGTCCCATTAGGTATCAGGTCTTTGGTTAAGCAGCAGCAGTTAGTCTTGGGGAGGGCAGAGTGTGTCAGGGTAGGGGGAAGTGTGGGGGAGTATATATATATATATATATATATATATATATATATATATATATATATATATATATATATTTGTGTGTGTGTGTGTGTTATTTTTCTATTTATCATATATACAATAGGAAAAATTCAAGTAGTTATCTTCAGTTGGATTAGAAGTAGAAGTGGATTTCGACCCTGCTACCGCTAGGCTTGTAATGATATGAATTTCGTTACAAAACAGTGACAGAACTGGGGAAAAGGGACTGGAGTTGATTGAAATGTTTCAGACTTCTCATGTGAGGCTTTTCCAGTCAGTAATAATGATCGAAACAACTAATGCAACTGAGTGGTCATTTCCTTTCAGATTGAAAAACACGGAAACGTTTTTGTTATCCGTCTCCATATCCAGTAGAAGCCTATCAGTCTGACCACTCAATATCTCAAAAGGTTCTAAATAAATTTCAATGAATTTTACATAATTGGGTTCAGCACACACGAATGATCCTACATCACATATTCACACAAACTGTTTGTCCATTTGTATTTGCCTCTTTGCTATACAAGCACATCAGTACAAAATGACATCTCATGCATAGATCCATATATATATATATATATAATGTGAATGTGCGATTTGATTTTAAGGATTTAAACACCAGACAATATTGCATACTCCTGATTTCAAATAGATCTTTATTCTGTGAGCCTGGACCCTCACGCCGAAAATCTAACAGTTAATATAAAAATTGTAAAAGTATGTGACCTTTTGCAGAGTTTCTCTGTGAAGACAAATGAAATGCCAAAATCCTCTGCATTGTTGCTATGATAAACATTACCTTTGGGGACGATATTTGAACCTTTCTTCTGAGAACACAGGAAGGAACCATCGGCAACCAAGTTTATTGAGCGCAAGAATTTATGCAAACTTCAATTTCTGGACCAAGATCGTTTCGTGAAAACACTTTTTAAAAAAATCGATTCGTGTGTTTTACTTTATCTCCATTGAAAAAACTTCTCCAGCCCATTAGTGTCTTAGTTCTAAAAACTTATTTTTTCTTGTGTTCAAAATCTAGTTTGAACTTTGCAAATCGTTCCCAAAACGGTGTTACTTCGGTGGCACTTTTCCACAGATCAGACATGGCGAATAAAGAGTGTCCAATCTGTGCTTTATACTCAGCTGTGATTTCTGATAAAATAATATAAAGTAAGTCTGGTTGTTGCAGGGTCAACGTCCACTTTTACTGCTTTTCCAACTGAAGATGATGTCTTGAACACGATAATCCAGGAGGCGTAAGGTGACACCGAATTCTTCTTCTTCTTCTTCTTCTTCTTCTTCTTCTTCTTCTTCTTCTTCTTCTTCTTCTTCTTCTTCTTCTTCTCCTCCTCCTCCTAATTATTATTATTATTATTATTATCATTATTATATTTGGAATCTCACACCAGTTGCCTGGTGGTAACCGCTGGAGTTTGAGTGACAGCAAGTCTCCTCAAGTCTCCAGCCCTCCTCTCCTAGTACTCATAGGTCGCAGTAATTCTACGATTTACAGTTTCACACCGGTTGCCCAGTGGTTATCGCTGAAGGCTGAGTGACAATAAGTCTCCTCAGGTCCTCAGCTAACGTCTCCTCCCTCTTTCGCATATCATGAGAGCTACTATTCGTTGCAGTACTTATATCTCTAGCACCTTCCTCAGTATCCGTACAGTTCCAAGTAGCGCTGTGGTCTGTACGGTCTCTATCCTCCCCCTAATCCCGATCTCCTCCAGTCTCTCCCTCAGCGTTTGGGGGACAGTTCCTAGTGCTCCCACTATGACCGGTACTACCCTGGTTTTCATGTACCACATTTTCCTTAACTCCCTTGCTAGGTCCTGGTATTTTTCCCTTTTTTCACCCTCCTTCTTTTTTACTCTATGGTCTGCAGGTACAGCAACGTCTACTATTTGGCAGGCCTTCCTTTTTTTGTCTACTATTACTAAGTCCGGCCTTCTTGCCTGGATGAGGTGGTCAGTTTGGATGTCAAAGTCCCACAGTAGTTTGTGGTTGTCATTCTCCAAAACTGCCTCTGGCTTGTGCTGATACCACTTTTCCCCATGGTTGAATCCCATTTGTTTACTTAGTTCCCAGTGTATCATCGTTGCTACTCTATCGTGTCTATGCTCATACTCCTTCTGGGCGAGCTGACTACATTCACTAGTTATGTGGTTTACCGTCTCATCTCTTTCACCGCACATGCGGCATTTGCTGTTTGTCTGTGTTCTGTCGATTTTTGCTTTTATGTAGTTTGTCCTTATGCTTTTGTTTTGGGCTGCCATGATGAGCGATTCTGTTTCTCTCTTAAGGTTTCCCTTTCGTAACCACGTCCATGATTTCTCGTCTGCTATATCTTTTATCTGTCTTTTAAACTCGCCGTACAATTTTTTCCCTTCCCACTTTTCTTTTCTAGTTTGCTGTACTGTTCCATTGTTTTCTACTTTATTGTTTGTTGCACTATCCCTCGCGCTCTTTATGATTTCTTCACTATTTGTTTGCACATATCTATCTAGGACTACTTTAGCTCTCTGGACACAATCTTCTATGCTGATGAGCCCCCTACCACCTTCTTTTCTCTTAACGTATAGTCTATCTGTATCATCCCTAGGTTGTAATGCTTTATGCATCGTCATAAGTTTCCTTGTTCGCCTATCCATTGATTGGAGCTCTTCCTTTGTCCATCCTAGGAATGGTCCTGTATACCTAACTTCTGACACAACCCAGGTGTTCATTCCTTTTATTAGATTTCTGCAATTTAATTTGGTTTTATTATTATTATTAGCAATTTCAAACCGGCTGCCCGTTAGTTACCCCTGGAAGTCGAGTGACAGCAAGTCTCCAGGCCCTCCCTCTCCAGACTCTCCAGAGTTTTACACCAGTTGCCCGATGGTTACTGCTGAGGGCTGAGCGACAACAAGTCTAAGATGACGGAATAAACAACTAGTGGCGAATTTACTTCCCTATGTTAGGTTTGGATTGTTCTTGTTGTACAGCGGAAAAAAATCAACCCCAACTTCTCATATTGTCAATAATTGACAATTATCCCTTCTCTACGAACTACACTTGAAAAAAATTCACATAATAAAGAGCTGAACAAATTCCAAGAAGCTTTCTTAGGCTTCCCTAACATTATGCAAAAGACATCATTGCCAAAAAACAATGCGAAAAACCTTTTGTTTATGCTTGAGTATGTATATACAATGTACACGTTTACTTATCTTTGCTCAAGTCAGCAATCAAAAACCTGATGCTACTGAGCATATTTATTAGTTTTCATTATTTTCCACTGTGGCGAATACATCCCCAATATTCTGGTATATAACAAGCTAAAATTCAACAAGCCTTACAGGTATCGCCTAATTATGTCTCAAATATCACGAAATCATGCTGATCTGTATGAGAGCATATATAAGAGCAAAAATACGATCTCAAAGTTTTTTGAGAAACTCAATCTCAAAACTTTTTGAACTTCACTTCAATAATACGCCATGAGTATTTATCTATACATTTATTTATTCATTCATTCATTCGTTCTATGTCACGCTAGGGGACAAAAATCTTCTATATCATTATGTAGATTATCACGTGATGACGAAGTAAAAATTGAATTTTATGTTTTATGTTGGATGTAGATAATGATATATATATATATATATATATATATATATATATATATATATATATATATATATATATATATATATATATATATATATATAAACAAAGACTACGAATGATAAAAAAATCTGTTTGTGGTCAAAAGAACTTTATTCCCTTGTCCCTCTGCAATGCATATCTCCCCTGTCTACGTATTCAATATGGAAAGTGGATTCATATATTTTATCAATGCTGTCATTTTTGACAGCCATGGTAAACTATTCATCTCATAATAAGATCTCGCACTTTCGTGCAGACATTTTGATTCTACAGTTCTGTTAATGACAAAATTGTTATTATAATCATTATCATTATTATTATCATCATCATTAATAATAATAATAAAAATGATAATAATAATAATAATAATGATAATAATAATGCTTTTGTATAATTCTAGCTTTGTTCATCTTTCCTTCTGTCTTATCTCTTGCTAAAATCCCTTTCGTCGCTTTTGTTGAAGTATTTTTCTTCTGATTTCATATTCATTTTTCGATTTTGAAGTTGATTTTCCTGTTCTAATTAATTGAAATCCCTACATCTTTTGTTGGAGGCAGTATTCAAGGTGACTTTCGCATCATTTTTAATCAATTATTTTCGGTTTTCTTTTCCATCTGTAACGCTTGTTCAGCAAATATTGGATCAAATGTAAGAATTCGGACTCCGAAATTGATTCAAGTCAAAAGTGTGCATTTTCAGATTTCACCGAAGTCAAAATTTAATTTAATCAATGCAGTGGAAGGATCAAATGTAAGATTCAGGCTCTTTCATCTATATGAAAGAATATTGTTAAGAAGTAGCTACATTTCATTCTTGTTTTGATTCAATCCAATTCAATTTTGATTACGGTGTAACCCAAAAATTTGCGCTTTTAACTTGAATCAATTTTGTGGTCCGGATATTCTATGTTCAATCCTAAAGATTCAACTTGATTTTTTTTGTGTGTACATATATATATATCCCCTGGCAGTGGACTCTGGTTCCACATGGTACATTTTAATTCACACTCACACAACACACGCCACTGATGATGGGAGAAATCCCGAAACATGTATGGACTATTGACATATAAGGATTAATAAACCTTACCACCAAAAACTTCACTCCCGAGTCTGTCTCACTCTCTAAAGTACACATCATATATATATATATATGTGTGTGTGTGTGTTCTCTTTGATTTGGGGTCTGGAACTCAGTGGCTAGAATCTATCAGCTTTATTCCGATCTGTTTGATTCCACTATTATAGTAAACTCTCGTTCCAATGGCTCCTGTTCTAACGGCACCATTTGATGACACCTGCGTTCTAATAGCACGTTATTTTTTCATATTCACGTTGGGTTATAGTAATAGATTATTTTGCTGCAACAGCCAATGGATATCTCAGCGTATTATTTCAAAAACTAAAATGAGTAGACGCTTAAAATAATGCCACCTAAAGTAACAATGTTTGCAGATATCTTATAACCTTATTTTAGATGTTCTCCAGAGGAGAGGACCAGTGAAATTATAATCAGAATTTATGTACTTCACGTATATTCTTCGATAGAATTTGTTTACATGACTTTAAAATTTGACGATATGGTTACTCACTTATTGCCAGCGATAACGAGTAACTATTTCTCATTCCTATTTTTTTCCTCAACCTGTTACTTATTTCAGTTGTTCAACTCCTACAGGATTGATTTTATTTTCTTAACTAAACACCAATGACTAATTCAGACTCCTGGTTAATACTATAAAGCGAAAACGTTATAAAAATTAAATGAAAGGAAGAGAAAAAGGGGGGAAGAGAGAGGGACAGAGACAGATTCTATCCCTACATCATCAATCAACGAAAGGAAAGCAGAAAGAAAGAGAAACAGAAAAAAAAGAGCTATGAACACTTGTTGGTTTATCCGGGGCCACTGAACAGTATTCTTTTAATTAGAATTTATTACTTGTTCTTTCTTTCTTGCCTTTATTATAATTCTTTTTCTTACTTCTCTAATCCTCACAAACATAATCGACCATTGTAGAAACTTGAAATTTTGCACACACGCTCACATCAATGAGTAAGGAAAATATTGTTTTCTTGAAAATTCTGTTTCGTGAATGAAATAATTGCATTCAAAGTTGGGCTCGAACCTGAAACAAACAGTCTTGTCTATATTAGACGGATTTCGATTATTATATCTTGATATTCCGTTCACCTCTAATTTCTCTTTTCTGTTCCCAGTTCCCAGTCATCCATCACGACGCACTCACTCTCTCTCACTCCCGCTCTCTCTCCCTCTTTCTCTCAGACACACGCACAGGCATATATATATATATATATATATTTATATATATATATATATATATATATATATATATATCTAGATATATATATATGTGTGGGGGGGGGGTTAAACACAATGGATAGTTTTTGTTGATTCTTTTTTACTTATCTTTTTTCTTTGAGAAAGTTGGAAACAATTTATTGGCAAATAAAATATTAAATGAAACGTTGGGCCGACAATGACTATCCATCGTGTTTGATGATACTTCCTTGGAAGAAAAATGCTGCCAAGATATATTTATGTATATATATATGTGTGTGTGTGTGTGTGCGTGTTTACTTCCTTATTTTTCTATCTATCTATCTTATTCCCTTTTCTATTTACAAAAATATTTTCTATCTTTTTATGTAAATATATCTAAACTTATTTAAAACTATATTTCTCTATCTCTCTCCCTTTTTCTCTCTCTCTCTCTCTCTCTCTCTCTTTCTCTCTATATATATTTATATCCATTTATCTCTCTATCCATCCATCTGTTTGTATCTATCTGTAAATGCATTTATCGATCAATCGATCTATCTATCTCAGCCAACGTATCTCATGTTCCTATTTCCTATTTTTCTTTCACCAGAGTCCATTCTCTTCATTGTTATCCGCTCTACCAGTCTGCACCTTCCCCGAAGACATCTTGACAATCTTTCAACTTCCCATTTTCTATAATGTGTTTTGAGAGGAACTGACTTTTGGAATCATCTTTGTTTTTTTCTTTATAAACTTTTCATCCACTTCTCCTTATTTTCCAAGTTTCTATCGATTTTTTTTTCACTTTTAATGCAAATTCATTTCTTTTCTTTTCTCAATGAATTAACAATCTTTTCCGACCTTTTATAGCAAGACATTGCCATTTCTTTCTTCCAAAATTTGTATTCATTGTTATAGCGCTCTTTTTTTTAAACGTGACGGCCTTGGTTTTTCTCGTTTTGAAAATCTACCGCCAACAAATGTTTCAGAGTGAAAAAATAAACCTTAAGCGCTAAACCTTGATTAATATTCTGTTTGTGTCTCAAACTTTATCCACAGTGGCCTTTTGGTTGGGTGTAATCTTAATTCACCAACATTGACAAGAATTTTAAAGAAACGGAGCTTTAGGCATTTGCTCTTCCTTTTTCACAAAGTTTTATCATATTTTTGTTAAATATTTGTTTTCTGTTATTTAATTTACAAAACTTCATGTTGTTCCAGCGAAAAGGTTGTCGAGTGTTTCGATGCTCTTCAAACGACTGTACTTCAGTGAAAATTTAGAAAACAAATTTATTTCGAGCGAAGACTGCACTTAGGCAAGTAGAGAGTTGAGTGGAAAAGTTTGAATTGACCGTTGCTGTTACATCGAATTCAACAAGAAGCCATTAAACTTTACTAGCATTCAGTGAGGAAGCAATTCAGTAACATTGCGTTAGTAAAGTATATCAGTTCTATACTAAGAAATCTGTTAACATTCAGTTCTAGGGATGAGAAATATTTCCTTGGAAATCCTTGCGTACACGCAGCCAAGTTTCAGTTTGAAATTAAATAGCTATGAATTAGATACCACGATTGCAAATGGCAATAAAATAGTTACCCTGATCGTAAATTGTAAAATTCTACCTCGTTCAATGTTAAAAACGAAAAACAAGATCATACACAACACAAACCCATAAGTAAATCTCACGCACTTAACACTGATTAAAAGAACAAATCTCCATGGAATCCTCAAAAGGAGAAGAAATCAAATCGAGCAAAGAATCACCCTAGGATGGCCAGCCTTCGCTAAAGCAAACTCAACCTCCAGCAACAAGAAATCCCATCGGTCCCAATAAGAAAAATATTCAGTTAATGCATCCTCTCGTAAGTCACTTATGGAGCTGAAACATAGAAGATGACCAAAAGACTGTTCCTCAAACTGAAAACTATGAAATATGCACATGAGAGAATCATGCTCAACTTCACAAAACAGTGAGAAATCACAAGATAGCACAGTACACAGGAAAATACAAGAGTTCAAGACATCATAGACAACATTAAGAAATTTGAATTGCAATGAGCTGGTCATGTAGCAAGAATGGCTGACAACCGATGGACATGACAACACACAGCATGGATCCTCAGAGATCAAATGCAGAACTGAAACTGGCAGAATATGAGATGGTGAGGCAAAATAGACAGGTTTGGAAAATATTGACTCAGCAACACGCACGATAGAAAGGTGCAGCTAATCCTTGGAGGGTGTATATCTAACGACGGAGGATAAAAGACTCGTGATGATGATGATGATGATGATGAGGGATACCAAATGAGGAGTTTCAAATGATGCCTAAGATTCTCCTCTGACCTGGGCTACTTCCAAGCTTTGCCCATGACTGCATATTTCCTAATAGATCATTTCCCAATACATAATATAAAATATAGTATTGTGTTCATGACAACTATCATATACAATATTAGTACTTGAGCAAACAGATCGTTCGGCTTCGATAATTAGAATTAATAACCAAATCCATTGCAATCAATTTGAAGAAGCCAGTTATCAATCACGTGTCGGGGTGTAAGATGCTGAATATCTTGAATCTGAATATGCCTTTCCAATAGAATTAAATTGATAGATGGAAAAACAGGTCTTTGGTCTGTATCCCTTTCGTTTATCGATCAGGGAGATTAAAAAAGGGATGCGATACAGAAGAGTTGCCAAGCTAGAAGGTTAATTCATAATGATCCCTGCAACCTCAGAAAGTAGAAACATACGTGTTGCTTGTTCAAATACAAGCTCAAATGAGCAATACCTTTTTTTAAAAATAAATTATCATTAATACAAAAAAAAATTAGATATTGTACAGCAATGAGAATTCACGTTTTCCGTCCTTGTGATCAATTCTGAACAAGATTTTAGAAGGAGGGAAACAGAAAACTTTTTTTTTCGTTTGATAACTTGATTCTATTACAAAACAAAAAGAAATTCAGCATTCATAATCACAAAACATAACTAAATACATACGATGTTGAGTTGATTGCAAATAAAATTGTTCTTCTTGCGTAATATTCCCGTTTTCAACTGACAAAATCAAACGACCACCAAAAAAATCAGTCTGTCCAAATACTAATGACAGGTACAGTACACACGTACATAAAATTGGTCTGTATATATGAATATATTTAGACAAACGATACCTACATACCAACAATTTAAATGTGTAACCTGACTGTTCACATCCTTGACAAGCAATTTTGGAATTCTCCCAGGAAACTCAGACGTTTTAAGCAAAGCCAGTTTTTAAAAAAGAGTTATCAGAAAAGCAACAAGAGGATAAATCAATAAGTCAGTATTGTTAGTCCAAGATGTCAGAAAACCAAATGACAGCTGGGCAGGCAGTGGTGAATTTTTTTCATAAATCGTTCTTTTGTCAAAGCTTTGTCCAAGTCTGGAGTGGACTTTGCTTTTTTATCATAAGAAAAACAAAAGCAATTCTCTCTTAATAAAATAGGGTTAGGATCAGAGGTTAGGGTTTGGGAAATAATCTACCCACAATTTGTCTATCCCGTAAAATCAAAGCGGTAGGTTATTCGAAATCGTTGATTGGACGGCAGTTCACTGACTGACTGAGCTATATCAACAGATGTGACATGGCTTCGGAAAATTTGATAGAAATATGTAGAGACTTTATTCAATCTAATAAATAGATACATTTTCACTGAAAGATATATATATATATATATATATATATATATATATATATATATATATATATATATATATATATATATATTTTCTTATTTATCATATATACAATACAAAAGTTGCAGTAATCATCTTCAGTCAGAATTAGAAGTCGGAGAGGAGCTTGAACCTGTAGCAGCCTAACAAGATTTTTTTTCTTCTGTTACGTTCAAGTCCACCGTGTACACTAGATGCAGTACACATCATGTACACTAAATCACGTATACCCGTGCACAAATGATATGCAATTGGCACTGATAACATAAATACTTGATGAGCAGTTTAAAAAGGGGCCAACATTTCCCATCGTACCTTGTCTTATCACCAGGTTTGCACGGTCCTGTATATCTGACTATTTCCCATTGCGCAATAGAAAACCTTCAGGCAAATGCCGACACAGAGTTTAAAATCTGTTTGCTTTTTCATATATCAGTTATTCATGTGGTTGGAACTAATTCCATTTTCTTAATAAATAAGTCGGCGTTCTCAGTCTGGGATGTGAGAAAGCCAATTGACAGCTGCCACGACTGGTCAGGCTGTGGTTATTGTGTAAAATGGTGCCGTAATGAAAGTAAATAGAGACTGAGTCTAAAATAGAGCAAAGTCGATTCTACAGAATGTCAAAGATGGAATTGACTGAGAGAAAAAAACGCGATATATCTTTCCAGTAGAAAATATTGAATATTAAAAAGAAACAGTCAAAAAACACAGGAAAAGGAAAAACACCTCTGGCTTCTCTTCCCGAGTGACAGAAATTCTTTAATTACCCTTCATCTGTGAAAGGTTTTCAAAATATAACTTGAGACTTTCACACCTGTGTATATCTCAAGAAAACTGACAAGGGCGCCTTCTAGGTTCATATTCGATATGAAGTGAGAACAAAATATATAAAATTATACATATACATGTCAATCAAAACTGTCAGTATAGTCAGCATGAGTTTTTTTCAGTTTTTAAGTGATTCTTGCTGGCTGGCTGACTGGCTGGCCAGCTATGTATTTTTTGCACGTACAACCCGAACCAATGGATCTAGATGGCTGAAAACTCAAATATTTACTCATTTGAAAAAATATTTGTGTGTGTGTGTGTATGCTAAATCAGTGCCTTAAATTGGGACCAGCAGTGATCACATTTGTTTTTTGTCTTAGTTTTTTTCTTTACTATTCATTTATTCTATTTATTTATTTTTCTAATTTCAGAAAGAAAGGAAGGAAAGTAAATAATTCATTGATCGACTCTTTCTCCACTTTTGGGATGAGTACGTTGGCCATGAAAAAAAGCAGTTTGATTTTCATGGAGAAAAATTTGGATACTAAATATGATATGGCTAGAAGGGATTTGAGAATCCGAAATGATGTTCTAGGTCTAGATAATTCATAATTACCATATTCCAATTTGGGTGTAGAAAACAAAATGAATTTCATTTCAATCAAAGAATTCAAAGAGCTTTAAAATAAATATGATACATGATTAGAAAACTGTCAATCATCACCCAAAACATAGATATCTTCAGTTTTTTAATTAGTCCAGTTGGCTGGCTGACAGGCTATCTACATGTCAGTACCTTGTGCGTGGGCTGCATCAATGAAGGCAAAGGGTTGGAAATTTCAAAACTTGCTCATTGATATGTCTAGAAAAACTGATTATGATTTTTCTCAAAATTCACCATCTAAATGGGTTTTCATGGGGGTTCGATTTGCTTCTAATTTTCAAATATTAACAATTTTAACCATACAATAAAGTGCCTGGTAATCAGTTCCTGGACGTCAATCTTTGATCAGCATTATCCCATGACACATAATCAAACATGTCTGGTCCCTGGGGATCCCTCTTCTAGGCAAACTTCACCTTTTCATTGATGGGCTGCGGTTTGAGGTAAGCTCCAATGCCTGCAGCAAAAGCCAGTGGGGATACTCCATCAAATTATAAACAACAAAAAAACAGCATTAGTACTAAGTGTACAGACAATGCATCGTTCCGATAGTCACCTATGGAATTGGAACATGGAACCTAACCAAGAGACTGACCCGTCATACTGAGAAGCACACAACGTGCACATGAGATGATTATGTTCATCCCCACATTAGGGGGTCACAAGACCACACTGTATATCAGGGAGGAAACAGATTCATAGATTCATAGAAACCATTAGGACTCTTACATGGCAATGGGCTGCTCATGTTGCAAGAATGGCAGACAACCGATGGATATCACTACTCACAACATTGATCCCCAGAGATCACAAGCAAAACTATGGCTGGTAGAATACAAAATGGAGAGACAAACTACACAAGTTCAAAATGTATTGGCTGAGCGACGCCCATGGTAGAGAAATCCAGTGAATCTTGAGGAATATCCATGTTCAACGACGGACGATAAAAGACTTATGACGATTTGAATCGTGTTATTTCTAGTTCTGGCTCAGCCGATTGGATATTTAAACTAGACTCGAAGTAAGAGTATATATTTGAACGTCAGTCCGGCTCTTCGCACTGGTCCTACGTATATAGAAATATCCATGTGTGAATTGCTAGTAAATAAAACACTATTTGAGAATATATGTCTTTCGATCACTGGGCATATAAACGGGAATCCATCATCAAACAGTTTGTTGATAATGCATACCTATATCTGGATATAGATAAATATTTACTGTTTCTTTTTTTTTTTTTTCTATAAATACAATTTTGAGGAGCCAGTTCCATCGCATTAGGTATTTAGAATCGAGGGAGAAAAAAATTTCACTGAATGACCAGAATCATTGCAAAATCATGTTCGCTCTGCATTGCTTCTATTACAGCTGCTAGAATAGCAAAAATCAATACTTTTTAACTCTTCCACATCCAGAGTAAAAAAAAGTCTGCTTTACAATATCAATCACACAAAAAAAAATGGGGCGGAACTTTTCCATTCCTGCCACTCCCTGCCACTGCTTAATACCATTAGTTCTCAAATGATAACGAACTCGATAACATTCCTCGTCACTTTTTAATACTACTAGTTTTGTTGGATAAATAAAATCCTTGCAATATCTCGATATTACTAGTTCTCAACTAGGAACAAACTCCCTGCCATTCCTGTCACTTTTTTATACTACTATTCCTGTAAGATGAACATCTTCCCTGCCAAATCTTGATACTATTATTTATACTATTGTTAACTATAAACAAACCCCTTGCCATTCCCTATTCTCAAACATACACCAACTATCAGCCACACGTTTAAATATTGATTGAGAACTAGTACTCATTCTCATTCTCACATGGATAGATCGTAAGACAGCACAATATATTAGGGAAAGAACAGAAGTTTGACACATCATGGAATCCATAAGGAAACTCAAATGGCAATGGGCTGGTCATGTTGTGAGAATGGCAAACAACCTTAAATCATATGTAATTAGACCTTGAACAGTGCAAAAATATTTGGAACGATTGTGTTTGATTCGTTACAAATGTCTCCGCGCTGTTCAAGGTCTAATTACGTATAATTTCAGGTTTTCTCCAGCTTATATATAGTTACATTAAATTGTACAGCAATACTTAAACCGTACTACGTGTGCATATGTGCATACACACACACACACACACACACATATATATATATATATATATATATATATATATATATATATATATATATATATGAGTATGTGTATGTGTGTGTGTGTGTGTCATTTGGCCATAATTTTTGCCAAATCAGTTATTGTCCCTTTTTTCTCTTTCCCTGCCAGGATTATTTTCTATCTTCTTCCAATAACAATCTTGTGTTTTTTTCACCATCCGTTGTCCCCCTGTTTCTCTCCCCTGAAAAACAGAAGATCGTCTTCTAAAAAGCAGTTGCTTACACACTGCACAGAAACAGACATATTGCTTCGCGAACATTCATACAAGATATAGAACCGACAGCAATTAATAAACAAGAACCATAAGTTCGACAATGAATTCACTATACGTGGTTGTAGTAGCGAGAAGGAAGTGGAGAAGAGGAGAGAGGGTAGAGGATTATGGCTAAGCCAGATGTCTGGACCAAGTTTCATATCAATCCCATATGATACGATGAGAAATTTGATATTTGATAAAAAATAATTTCGTTTGTAGTAGTAGCAGGAGGGGGAAGAGGGAGAAGAAGAAGATGAGGATTGTTCACCCGATGGTCTGGACCAAGTTTTATTTCAATCAAACATGACACGGTTGAGAAATCGATATTTAGTATTACTAATTGCAGCAGCTGTAACAGGAAGATGCAAGTGGGGAGGAGGAAGAAAAAGAAGATGAAGATGAGGAAGCATCACTTGAAGAACTAGACCAAGTTACATATCAATGCAATATGATACAGCTGAGAACATTGATATATTAGGTACTGACCGACCAAAAAGTGTCTTGTATAGATGCAAGGATGCATTTAAAGAAAATATTAAGTACCTTGACGATTCAATATGACAGCTCATTGTCTCAGTTCTTTTCCCTCGATAATACTAAGGAAAAATGAATAGGTTGGCCGATAGGAATCGTTACAAAACGCAGTGTCTTGTTCAAAGACTGCACAGTCTTTCTCTTAGAACATCAGGGTCATTTAACGCTCAATGCAAATATCCCATACGAATCGATTTTTAGATGTGTCCACACATCTCTATCAGTCGCTTCTCGGTCGGTTTGACGGACGGTCGATCTGTTTTGTTTATCCAGAAAATAGAGAGAAGAACAAACAGAATGCTTGAATATCTATTCTGATCAACAAATGATGTATCAAGAATTCGCTATTTAAAGTGTTGCCAAGTATCGTTAGTTTTGAATTGCTAGAACTGTCATCAAAATGGCTAAAATCGGCTGAAATTTTCAATTTCAAGCCAACCTATACCTTAATGAATTATACATACTCATCAGAGCACCATGAAAAATAACCATGCATTGAGACTCCGGAATAACTTATTGATGAGATTATTCATTAACTTTGATTCATACCTACGAAATTCTCTTTTACAACCAGATTTTCGAACGAGCCTTTTTCACGCTCCATCGTCTTCCTCATCCTCCTGCTACTGCTGCCACAAACAGTATTACTCCGACTACTCTGTTTAGAATCCGTTTGAACACGAAAACCACGACCATTGATGTAAAGACGGTGGATGCATCGTTGAACTTGTGGTTTATGTTCTTGTTTAATCAACAAATTGATTCGTTTTTTCACATGGATCAAAAGAATATGGCGATAGCCTCCGGATTTTTATCATGCTTTCTCTTCAATTGAAGATGCCAAATTTTACTCAGACAAATCAACTCGGAATTTGTTTCCCCAGGAGCAATTTAACAATGACACAACAAATGAATATCATGTCGATAATCGTATTTGGTTTTTGTCAAGATTACGTCTTTTGTCATTTTTTGAATAGATTAGCTGTCCAGGTTTTATGTCGTTTTTGGTGCATTAATATCGGGATTACCGCGGCTTGTCTACGAGTAGGTAATAAAGAAACTCGACATCACAGTCTATAATGAACAAACGTAGCGTCAAGAATCGGATTAATGAAAACGAATTCAATCGAAGAATGAATATAGTCATCACAAATCCTATTTATGATATTGGTTGTGTTTCTCAGTGAGAAACATTTTAAACTAGAGTAAAGAAGATCTAGGAATATCTATATTTTCCATTGTTTCTCATGAATCTATAGTTTTTCTATTGATAAACGCACCAAAATGAGGCCCCAAAAAGATACAAATATTTTTTTGCGAAAGTTTTTTAAGTCATATCTAGGAGTGGTTTAGTGAAGTATTGATCGCAATTTTTCATGTCCGTAGACCAAATGGTATGGCCAGGAGCACAAACACATAAATAAACATATGTAAACAGGTTTGAATACTCCACCACCTTTGGTGGCTACCGTGGTTCAATATGCTGATTTTTTATTTCCTGTTGTTGTTTTTTTTTCAAAACAGCACAAATATCTTAAGTAGATACACTTATTCAATATCAATAATTCGACCATTCATTATTCATTCAATCTTAGTATGTATCAGTGTTGCTATGTATGGTTTGTTATTTATAGCGAAAAATGCCTTTAAAAATCTATGATTGGCTGAATTGAACTATTTCCAGCAAACGTCATGGCAAAAAATGTTATACATATATATTTGCGCGTGTGTGTGTGTGTGTGTGTGTGTGTGTGTGTGTGTGTGTGTATTTATGTATGTGTGGCGGGTAAATTCTGCGATAAGAATTGGATAGTTTTTGGAAAAGTTAGAAAGGAAAGCCAAACTTTTCAGTGGAGGTTTTGTGGTACAATTGTTTAATAATAGTTTTTTTTATAATAGTCAGAGAGAAGACTAACAGAATCACATCAGCCTCCTGAAAACTTGTATGAAACCGGTTAAGGCTTATTAAAAACTATTATGCCTCAAAACCATAACTAAAAAGTTTGGCTTTCCTCTTTTACACTTTTCTTTATATATATATATATATATATATATATATATATATATATATATATATATATATATATATATATATATATGTATATATATATATATATATATATATATATATGCACGTCGTAAAACACTGCTGACACAAATTAATGGGCTATTTTAGTTTTGACTACCATGGTAAACTGAAACCTCTCCCCAAAACTCATTGGGGGCGATTTTTAACGGAACGAACGTTTTTAGACTTTATGAGGATTTAATGTTTCAAGTTTTCAGTCCATTAACTTCATTGGTGCACGTGACACATGTATACATTTAACATATATAACCAGCCAGCCAGCTAGAATCATTTAAAAACCTGAATAAATCTATTTGGGTATTTATAAACTGAGAACTTCCTATTGAACGTTAAACCTTGCGGATTGCAACTCTCTGTTCAACTTCAGAGGCAGAACCGGAATGAAAACAAGGGGTGAGAGGTGAACAACGAATACTTACTTCTCAATTTACAGTTTTTTTATGGTTAAATATCTACTAAAGGCAACATTACCATATACTTAGTACCCCAAACCCAGATGCACCTTAAACGCAGTCCTCTGAACGCACTCCTATCTCTGGGCGAAATGTTAGAGTATAATAATATATTAACGCTGTTTTTTTTTTCTGATTATTATTTGTATAAGTAGGAGCAATGATACTTTATGATTGTGAGTAGAGTAATGCTTCAAATGAATGTATTTTATTGAGACTAAATGTTTTGTTGGTGCTTATTTCTTTGGCCATATAACGAGATCATTTTTTAACATATCTTCAAGATCGGAGAGGTGATGTTTTCTACGAAGTGCATCATTTATTATAAATAATATTCTATTTTTATGAGATCAGATCGGACGAGGAGCAGATGACCGATATCAAAATATTAAAAAAAAGAATGTTAGATTGAAAAACAAAATAGATTATAAAAATCTAAGAAAATAGTAAGTAAAAGATATAAACCTCTTATCGGCCATATAATTTGAATTCGCTTTTTTTTCGACTTTTTTCCCCTTCCTCTTTTCGTATGTATAGCAGAAAAGAAGAAAAATTGGCTGAGTTCATTTTTCGTGACCAAAAAATAAATAAGCAAATACATTTCTTTAAAAAGTGAACCAAAAAGGTTCTCTTCGATATTGGATGAATCAATTATTTTCGCCGAGTGATTTAAAAATCGTTCCCGTATCCTCTATACAGCCAGGTACAGCTAAACAAACAGATGGAAAACCGGTCTGGTCAGTCCCTCAATAGTAACTGTCAAGTCTCCTGACAGTATGTCCTGTTGGGGGAGATCAATTAAAAAAATTAGAAGAAGGGTTGTTCAATGGATAAGTTACTTTTCTCGCATTCTATCGAACAGTGACCACTGAAAAAGTTTGAATTCCAAAGAAAAAAAAATGCAAATGCTCCAATATAGCATGAACTTATATCACGAATTGAGTCCCACACTTAAATATAATTAAGAGGGATCTTTCTTAATTTTTTTTCAAGATATGAGGAATAAATCTTTTAATTTTTCTTATCCCTCTAGCTTGATTCATGTAGCCTGTACATACAACACTTATGCTTATACATAGCCAGCCAAATAGCCAGACTCACTCGAAAACTGAGAGAAACATGTCGACAATTTTTCAGAGAAAATCATTTGACGGTTTCTCGTATAAAAACTGCCTTTGATGTTGTTACCAGGAAATAACCACGCAGGAAAATTGAAATACAACAGCACAAAACACTTCGTGTTATGTATAGAAATTATCAGCATATGTTTTCTTTTAATTCATCAGCCTAACATAACGTTCGGCCAAAATGCATTGGTCCTGTGATAGTGTCTATTGAGTGACTCACCGGACCTAATTCTTCATTGTATTTCCTTGAAAGAAGCTGAAGTAGTTTCAGCATCAGGAAAGACGGTTTGGTTTGTTTCACTGTTAATCGCTGATCATCAGTTTGATCTAAATTCTGTTAGAGACGTCCAAACAGAAGTGTCGACACAGGTTTCTTCGGCCATCAAATTAGTCTGGCTGACTCGATACGAGTTTACAGGCCGTACCAGAAGAGCTGGAGGGCTGAAAATTCAACATATGCTTTTCATTATGTCTAAAAAAATTTGTTTTTTTTTTTTTTTCAATTTCCAACGTAAAAAAGGTTTTAGAAAGGTTTTCAATTTGCACAGTAAGTTTAAGCTAAATTGGTCCCTTAGATTGTGTCCCTCAGTGTCAACGCTTGCTTTTTGAGAAATCGAACTTTTTTGAGATCATTGCAAAGCCATAGTCGAGAGAAGTGACTTATTCACAGGTCATCCCCTTTTTTTCCAAGTTTTTAATTGATCACACCCATCTCAGCGTAGATGACTTTGGTTCCATAACGTTTTCAACAAAGTGACTACCCAGACCTGTTGCTGTATTGAATTGCCCAGGCAGAAGCAATAGTCGTCTCAGCATCAGGAAAGACGCGTTGGCCTGTCTTCACTGTCCATGACTCATCAGTCTGACCCTGACAAATGCTGTCTTGTTTAATCTATTTACTCTGTGTGTTTCTAACTTTAAGAAAAATAAATAAAACCTTTTCTTTTGGGGTTTTTCGTTGAACAAGTGTCAGTATCAGATTATTTTTGTATTTTTCTGTTGTGTCTGTAAGTTGGAATAAACAAATCAAATATTACAAGTCGTCTCAGTCATTAGTGAACTGCCTGATTGCCAACAAAAATATCCCTTTACTTAAACATACACATACGTAATTAAACGTTGCCTCAGGCTTGCAAACACGAACACGAATAAAAGTCTCTAGACGTAAATGCAATATATATATATATATATATATATATATATATATATATATATATATATATATATATATATATATATATATATATATATGTGTGTGTGTGTGTATAAACTTTAAATAAAAAATATATATTTTAAAAGTTTTATTTCCCAATGCCTGTTAATGTAATTTACGTTGTGTTTTCAATGGATTTATACATATATGATGGCTTGGCTCTGCGAACAGAGATTTATTGAAAGGGTTTTCCACAGCACTGCTTTTCCTTACACACCTGCCTTTTTGGGGAGGGCAAAAAACAAATATATATATATAGAGAGAGAGAGAGAGAGAGAAAGAGAGAGAGTCTGGATAGATTTACAGCTTTAAACATAAAATATATCTAAAAAATTCGAAAATATTTGTTATTTCAGACACTTGTTTTCTATAATGTAATTTATGTAATTGTTTCAGTGTTTAATCATGTTCACATAGAATTGGATATTATGGTATTATCCGTGAATTCTTATGGCTGGGATAATCAGTTATTTACTATATAACAGTTTCAGGATGCAAAAACATGACAGTTATTTTGACATGCACCCCCCCCCCTAGCATTGTTGATCAAATACAACCTTTTCTTAAACTTTGATTCGAATATATTGTTTAGTTTCATTACTTTTGGGGAATCAATATCTATAACAAGAGTTCAGCATTTCATTTCCAAAAAAATCATCTCACAGAAACTCAAATATACCCCTGGATTTTTCACAGTCAAAAACTAATGTCTTTATAATATGAAACGCTATGAATACGGATATCTAAAAATACGGGGAATTTCTCTGGATGGTAAGATTTGATAGAAAACAAAGTTCTTTATTCCCTGAAGGGTGAAATGATTTTGAATGATGAGTGAAATGTCTGGCTAGATAAAAAGGGAATGATGGGTAATTTCACAGATGATCAGATCGATCAATCTGTTCAGACTGACCAAACTTTTGATTAACACATCGTACATGTTATTGGGAATTTTTTTTCTTTTTTCTCCCAGTGATTTTTGCCAGTATATCCAGATAAAAAAAATAAAACACAACGTGAACTTCAGCCAAAAACCAGAAACGTTTCAAGTCATTGATTCATTTCATGATGGAAAACAGGTTAATTTGAAGAGTTTAGTTTTACTCTCGATTAAGGGAAAGTGCCAAAGTGTAAGCCAATTAAATTTCATATTACTATCCAGCTTGGTTTGTCTTGTGCAGTGGCTATATCTTCAGTTTCAAATACCTTCAAACTTGTTTACCGTATATGTATTACATAACGACACTCGCATTTAATTCTGTGTTAAGATAAAAACTTCAATTAAAGGTGATAATTGGCTGAAATCGCTAGCCTCGAACCGTTAGTCGTTAATAAAAATTCTCAGAAATGTAGTAGTACAGTAAAAGAGCCAAGTATACAATCACTGAATCGGAACTGATAGATTTCACGCATTCAGTGTGGGGCCTTTCATATCATGGGGCCCGTAGCATGTTCTACTTTTGCTACGTACTCAATTTTGCACGGAGTGAACCAATCTTTTGGTCTGCAGAGGTCGTTGCCTTTATATCTATTTCTGACTGAAATATATATTCTTTCTTATTCTCCTGGGTCGAAAAGGAGATCCGTTTTATTCTAATGATATTTCAAACAAACTCCAAACAGTTTTAAGCAACGGAACTTCTCTCTCATGCGGAAATCATCAAGTCAAATCCACTCGGTTCGAGAATTTCTCTCAAATCTCAAGTGTGTACGTATGTAAGACTGCCGTTGCGCTCAGGGGGGTGGGATTGAGTAAAGGATTGGTCGCCCTTTGTATCCGAATGTCTACTGCAATTTCAAAACATAAAGCAAATCCTCATTCTTTCAAAAAGTTTATTTTCAAATATGTATATAGATATATATCCTCTACATGCTGGTTGTTTCAAAAATATGAGGAACCATGAATTTATGTAAGTAGGCTTATGTGATTACTTTAATCCCCAGATTACAAAACGTTGGCTCTAATTTTTTCCTCTTCTGATTGATATTGTTCTTCATGTTGTTTATTTTCTGCAAGAAACCATCTACCAAAACTGTCAGCATCCTCATGTTTCTTCTCCCTCTTTATTTTTGTTTGAATGAACGTGCATCCATGTTTTGACTTAAAGGCTCGTTCAATTATTTTATTTCTTTTGGGCAGGCGGTTGGTCGGTCCCTAATATGTTGGAAATCGATTTTTGGCACATGGTAAAAGAATCTGTTTATACCTGCATCTTTGTTCTGCTAAAAGTCATGTTTTGAAAAAGGGGTTCAATTTACTATACAATCACAATGTGAAACTGAACCTCACCTTTGTGGATTTTTGGAATCACATCATTAGTGAAAAATATCTGATGTCCAAAAAATGTGAAAAACGAAACGATCTGATCATTTTCTTTTTCTAGAAGTTGTTTCTTTTTATCAATTCTCATACTGAATGTGAATCTTTTCAGTCTGTCGCAGAAGAGTGATGTATGTAAAAGACTTATTGCTTTGAAGTAATGGCAGGCAGAATGTGGACGTGTCGTTGATCAGATGTTTTTCTCTCATTGTATTCTTATTATTTTCCATTTTGTTCCGTTCCGATCATTGCCAATTTCAAAAACTGGATTTGGCTTCCTTCTTTTACCGTTACAAGAACAAGAACAACAAGAACAATCCTCATCATAATTTGGGATCTACACCGATGTGTAAACTTCAGATTTCCCTACCTTATTTTAATTCGAGACTAAATGTTCGCCTCGAACCTTTCTGTGGCCTCTTTCAAAGGATGTGGCAAATGGGCGTATTTCCAGGTTAGAGGCAGAAGGATATATTTGGAATATATATATATATATATATATATATATATATATATATATATATATATATAAGCTGTGATCCTATTACCCGTGAATATTAATGCTATCTTTTTTTATGAGAGCATTGCGTTGGGTTTACATGAAACAATTGTATTGTATCATTATCCCTTATTGACTTTATTCAGGAATTTTCTACCATCAGATTTTTAGTACATAATAGCAACATTGAACTAGAATAAGCTTGGCTACCGGTGTTTGACATCAACGGCACTAACAATACCAAAAAGCTTTTCGAGTAGCCAAGATTGATCGCTTGATTGACTTATACATCATAATAAGTCGAGGTGGATGGTATAATGGTTGGTAAATCTGATTCGATTCTCGGTATAAGTGAGTGGTATAGGAATATAAGACAAATTCCTTTGTGCATACAACAGCTAACTGAGTACACTGTGTGATTATAGGTGAAGGTATCTTTTTGTTTGACAAACTGGATGCAACAATACAACCTGGGACCTAGCCACTGACCGTTTTACTACAGTAGGGGCTGTCCTTCAAGAGACTCACGTTTTATCCAACATCATGGAAAACTATTCCCTCTCCTGATATCACTTCAACCCTTTTCAAGGGTTGTAATTTGCCCAAGGCTTCATGAGAAACGCAGAAGCAACTTGTTGCGTAGTTTTGTAATAAGTACTCAATACAAATGCTCTATCTATTGGCATAGACAAATCATTGGTTCCTGTAAGATCACCTAAATTTAATGACATCGAGCCTAGTCATTACCCAGATGGTTGACCGTGTGGGAATATCAGATGAGAATTTAAGATAACGAGATTATTCTGCGGCTGTCTTAGCTGATGCTCGGTTACCGATTGATAGAACATCTTGCAAAGTAGGTCCCAGACTGTGCACCCGGTCGCTCTTTACGCACACGCTGCTCTCCTAGAAGCCGTCGAACTCGTATCGACTGACAGCGATCATTTATTGGTAGATTCCTGCACTAGTAGTGTACATGATGTACTTACAAGTAATAGAACAGAATAAAAAAAACTGGAATGATTTATTAAAAAAAGGAATGACTGCTCGAAATCGTAGGCCAATACCAAGTGACCCATGTGCACTTCGTCTTCCAAAGCCTTTCGTTTCTGACCACTCATTATTTCATCCAAAACAAAGTCTATCCCCATGTTGTTCCAGACATAACATAAAGACTCAAAAGTCTGATCAACATACTTTGTAAATACAAAGCTGTTTGTGGCAAGTGATTTCGCGAATTGAAATGCAGCCAAAACACATTCAATGCAGTGAGTTAATCTTGTCTGCTTTTGAGAAGGGGGACAGAAATTGCCGGGAGATGCAAAGGCTGAAATAATTCCTTGTGATCTGATATTTTTGTCTGTTCGTGCTTTTTGTAGGATTTTTGGTAGATCTTCCGGGACAGAAATGTCCGCTAAGATAATATAATGGTTAGCACGTCTGCCTCAAACGCAGAAGGTCTCGGAGGAACGAAGAGAGTCGAAAAATTCGCCATTAAGACAAATATCCTTGTGCAATAAGAAGATAATTTAGTAGACTCTAATCTCTAGGATTAGTGTGGAGGTATTCCTTTCGGTGAAGTTGCATCCTATCAAGGGATTGGTCATAAAAAATGAGAAGAAGAATACAAATAAAGTCCTGATACCTTCAAGGCTGTAAGAAAAAATTGCAAACATCAATAAATTGACGATGCAAGAGAAACTGGAACTTTGTCGCCGGCCATATGCTCCAAGGGTGTAATTCCTTTACTTGATACAAACATGGCCAATTTATAGCGTGTACTCTGTTAAACTATAGAATGCTGACAAAAAAGAAGAGAAATAACCAAAATAATACAGAAACGATGAAGTATTATAAAAAAACATTTTGAGAATAGAAGGAAGTTGAGATTATTTTTTAAACTAAAAGATAGAGAGAGAGGGGGGAAGCAATTGAGCCTGTGAATGAAAATTATAGACATCTGTACTTTGATTAATGTTAATCCACGAATATGATAATTAGCAGAACATGCTCGTCACGCTAGTATTGAAGTTGTAAAATAGATTTTTATTGCTCTGATGATGCAGTAAAACTACTGAAAAAAGAATGATAAAAAAAAATATAAAAAGTAGTAAAGACAAAAAAAATATGAAAAATCCATTTGGGATCAAGAGGACACTGTTCTTCAAGCTCACTGTAATTCAAATCTTCATTATCCACGTATCTAAAATGCAATGAGTAGCCATGAATTTTGTTTGTGCCGTATTTGTTGATGGCACGAGTGAATTAGTGAATATGTAATTATTGATATGCATTTCTCTGTATAAAAAAAAAATTTCTACCGATTGGTCCTTCTTTTTTCATTTCATAACTACACTTGTCTGAAGAGTGAAACTGTGAAATGGAGAATTATTGGTGACCAACTTTGTCAGTCATTCGAACATCAGCTAGTGTTGCGTTTTAACTAGTAATGTAGAGCTGAAAAACGGTGCATATAACAGGAGACCCGATTGCACTCGGATTTTTTATCATATTCTGCAAGTTAGCACCTTTTATGTGAACTTTGATAGAGCGTATATCGCTGCAATGCATCGTTTCTGCTAAATCGAGGTTACGAGAAGATAAAAAGAATGATTAGGATTTTAGTAGCATAAAGATAGTGATGGAACAACGTCCCCACACACTACCAAAGTAAAAGGACACAGAGAGGAATTTTAGAAGGCTACTCAAAGCAGCTTTGATCCCTTTTCTGCCATTGCATAAATACCTCCGTCCGTTGGCCAAATTATCTACTTCAATCCTGTCAGCACGTCCTATACTATATTCGCCGACCGGTAAACGAAAGAGACAACCGATTTTATTCATGGACATTATGGACTGATTTTCAAGTTTCAAAACACAACTCTATCTAAGAGATTATCAGGTCGATGAAGTCATTTGGGATGAATACTCGGATCTATATCGGCTAATTTGATTAAATATTCTTATCGTTACGATGCACTGTTTTGGCTAATTTGGGGGGTACAGACAGATAAATAGAATGATAATTTTAGTAGTATATAGATAGTAGAGGAACGAAGCTTTCTCTCTCGAGAAAAGTAAGGAACGCCGTTCCCAGACATTCCCGTCTCACTATTCTATCAGTTTTCTTCATCAATTTGTATTTTCCCTTCCTTCCATGTAGACTGCTTCCTGGGTCATGAGTGTCCGTCTTCTTCACATCTTTACCCGAAAAGAATTGCTTTCCACATATTCCCTCACAAATTTATATTATTCAACCATGATTAAATCTCTTCTGGTCCGTTCATTGATATGTAAGGATCTACCCCATCTCTATGTCCCTCTCTGTATGTCTGTCTGTCTGTCTGTCTCTCTCTCTCTTTGACTTTTTTATTCCTTGATTCTATAAACGCACACATAAGATTATTGCGCACACACACATTGGTCAGTCCAATTGGCGTGTCAGATTCCCCCCCCTCCCCCCTCTCTCTCTTTCTCTCTCTCTCTCTCTCTCTCTTTCTCTCTCTTTCACTCTCTGTCACCCACTTTCTTCCTCCAACTATGAATCAATCATTTTTTTCTATATCTCTGTGCTATTTCCCCCTTTTTTTGTATTCACACATACATGAAACACACATACATGAAACACACACACACTCACACACACACACACACACATATATATATATATATATATATATATATATATATATATATATATATATATATGAAAATGACCATTGAATGGTGAAGTGAAAAACTCAAGTGGTGTATTTTTTTCTTTAATTATCATTCAATGGGTGCATTTCGATGCATTTCGACGGGGCCAGCTATCTTTTCCAGAGAAAAATATTTGCTGAAGTTATATATACATACATACATTTGTATAGATGCACATAAATTGAAACCGATTTATATTTATGTAAATGTGTGTAAGTGTACATGTGTGTGTGTGTGCACATTGTTTGTGGAGGAGAGTAGAAATAAACTATATCGAAACAGATTAGTAAGTTGGTGTAGCAATACGCAGAAACATACCAATATCGATATTAGCTTTAGTTTTCATGTTTCCATACATGACATATATACATATACATGTATAAACATATAAATATATATATATACATATATATATATATACATATATATATATGTGTGTGTGTGTGTGTGTGTATATATATGTATGTGTATTATGTAAGTTTGTAAATATATAAGCCTGCTTCTTTTCTCTCTTTGCCTACGTCTTGTCTCAGCCTAACTTCCATCGCTGTATCATCTCTCTATTACAAGTGACAGCCAGCTAATCTTACCCTTCACTGTGTGCCAATCAATGCTGCTTTCCTCTGCATCTCTCGATATAACGGCCATTTTATCTGAACGTCAATCTCAACCCCATTCCTACCTCTGTCCATGTCTTCATTCGCTTTCTGCGAGTGGATTCTGGGGGCCAATAAGATAGAGAGCCTCTCTCCCCATTGACAATCTCATCATAGTGCGATGGCCTTAATCTTTCAATTTCGTGAGCACTACCACAATGAGGTATGGCGTAGTCCTTCACAGTTATCCCAACAAGCATGGATATTCTTTTCTAAGCTGTGCACGTGCGCAAACGCGTTTTGCGACCAGCGCACACTAGGAGGATTACTTACATGAAAGAATGTACAGGTTAGCCTGGGATGAAGACGATTGGCTGTGTTCTGCAGCCATAGTAGTTGAAACATCCCAGAGCAATTTTCAGCTCTTCTTCATTTGAATACTCTATTCCCAGTCGAAATCCTTTGATGTTCCCAGTCCTGCATCTTTGAATACTGCTTGCAGCTCACCAAGCTAGTTTGTGCAATGGCTACCCTTTCGAGCATTGCCGTTGTTGGACCCTACTATTGCAAGTTTCGAGGGCTTTTTATCTAAATTTTTCTCCGTGAATCCATAGTAAACGACCATAGTTGGGCTACTTACGACTTTTAGTACGGTCAATTGGTTCCAAAATTTTCTGTACAGTTAAAAACTGCACCATTCCTGGACTTATTATAATATAATTTTTTTTTCAGGTTATACTTGATTACATTAGTACAGAAATAGCTTTATTGTGCTTCATCATAATACGCACTAAATAAAACTGCACTAGTCTGGGTAATCCTGTTGTATGAATACTTTTACTTATAATAATTAGTATAATAATACGTGAATCGATTGGTATTATTGTCATTGATTCATCTCAACATTGGACCACATAAATATGAGAAATACTCATTGATGTATTACTAAATGTAACAACAAACGGAACATAGTAGTTCAAAGTTTATCTCAATTAAATACATTACTTAGTAAAAATAAACTATAAGTGTTTTATATTAAGATATGCCAATAAAGCTTTAGTAGCCATGAGAAATAGAATGAGCCCAAATCATATGGAACATTTATTTCAAACCCTAGTCCAGATTGTATGTGACTTTTTTCCCGACACAACAAGGTCAAGGACAATCCTTGCCTAATTCAGGGGAGTAAACTCTTAACTGCATATCTATCCTATCACATTAAACCAAACAGACGTATAAAACTGAGGTTTCCTAAGTGTGAATTGAAACTGTGGTCAAGATTGGTACGCAGTTTTCTTACCCACTGAGCTAGACTGACAAGACTTTTAAAGAGAACGTTGCTCACACAATATATGCATATAGCAAACATTGAAGGGACAATGGTTCCTAAATTTCATGTTATGACGCTGCACACTAAAAGATATTTGTTACTTACGTAGTATAACAACTGTGAAAATAAAATGAATTTCAGCAGTAAATTCCATATCAGCATACCGATATTAATACTCATTACTTCTGTTTCCTCTCGTACGTCCCTAAACAATTCAGATCTCACAAAATCTAGTAATAAGACCAATAGATTGGAAACTCTGTGGCTGAAGTGGGACAGGCATAATACCCGTACTGGACACATTCAAAGCTGAAAATGCATTATCATTAACTTAATGCTGCTATTTACCTCCTATTTAGTTGTTGTTGCCTTTTATCACAACTAAACTCAGGCTTAGTAGCCTGCTGCTGTAAGTAGACCCCTATGCTGGAGGGTGGCTCGCTAAACGGGCGACCGTCCTTACCATTTAACTACTCTACTTCATTGGCAAGCCGGAGTCCAAATCAAACCTTTAAACACACCCTCTATCCTGGTCTATTCTGCACTATGTTTGTATTTCATCCAATACATTTTTTTTCATTCTTTTTAATTTATTTTATCAGATGAGGTATTATAAATTATTATCATTAATGTTCGCTGCTATTTATCTCCGTCTTAATCGTAGGTGCTTTTTATCACAACTAAAGTCAGGCTGGGTTCCCTTCTGCAGTGAGTTAATAAATCAACAGTACAGATCAGAATAAAGAATATTTATTTACTGCTGAAGGGTACGCAGCCTGAGTTTAGTGGCGATATAAGAGTAACAGCGATCAAAATGACGGTAGCAAAATTGATAATAATGATTTACAATACTTAATCTAATAAAATCCATAAAAATAAAATAAAAACTGAAAATACATTTTAGTTTTTTTTATTTGAAAAATTTATGCAGCGCACTTGGGAGATATTTGCTTCAAATTATTTGGCTGCAGCACACAGATTGAGAACCACTAGTATAGGAGATGATCAAAGGTTAGGTTGGTCTTAAGCTTCATTCGTTGAAACAGTTGAAAAAATATTCCTTTGTGCGTTTTAGAGAAAGTTAGCTGAGCGTACACACTTATGTCGTCGACATCAAACTGTCAACTATGACTGTCAATAGCAACTTAGTCAACATCAACGTACGTTTCTTCAGTTTTTATAGCTCTCTGGTTGACTATCTATCTATCAATGTAGGTGTTACGCTTCCAGGCTTCACTGATGGAGCGGGAATATTTCTACATTTTCTCCTTATTATGTCTGAACAGTTTTCTAGGAGTGGGTTCAATTTGCATCGTACGTTCATTCTAAATTTGACCCTTAGTTTGTGTTCAGCAGTATTCAAGTTTTTTGTTCTTTTAGAGATGGGGGTGAATTCGGACCTTTTCAAGTGACCACGGTCCAATAAAAGGTACAAGAAGTAACTAATACATTGATCAGCCCTTCTTTTTTCCAATTGGTTTTTAATTGATCACACCTCAACGCAACGTGCTTCCAAAAGACATTGGTCTCGTGACAGTTTCAATTGAGTGACTAATCAGACCTGTCTTACAAGACTTTGGGTCAAGACATCGTATAGAAAGCATTTCTCTTGACGAATCATACTCACTCACCTGTATTTCCAATGATTTCTTCATGTTGATTATTGGAAAATCAATCTCTTATCGCTTCGTGATATTTTTTCTTGCGTAGTTGTTGCAGTGGCTTTCCTCCTTCTCCTCCTTCTCCTTCTTCTCCTTCTTCTTCTCCTTCTCCTTCATCTTATTCTCCTTCTTCTTCTTTTTCTTCTTCTTCTTTTTTTTCTTCTTCTTCTTCTTTCTGTTCTATCAAGTAGTTAAGGTTTCCGGTGACTTCAGTGCAATCGACTTTTCATGTTCTAGTTCCTGAGGGAAATACAATAACTCCGTATTGAATTACTTGATTGAATCAATTGAAAAAAAAAAAACACTTGCTCCCTACTGTTATGAAATAAATTTGCGTGGCTTCTATTTGTAGCTGTTGAGTTTACACAGGTTGTTCTGAGTAGAAACATTTTGGAATCTTCATCAGTGGTGGGGGAGCTGGAAAAAAGTGAAGGAGTACAAGGATGACTTACTATTGTGTTGATGGGATGGGGGTTAACGCCTCACCATCGCAACGGGGAAAGTTTTTGAAATTCAATAAATTAATCTAGTAGAGTGCCCTCTCGAAATATGCATTCTTGAAAGGGAGTGGACTTTATAATATGTGGAGCAGTCTGCCATATTTGTCATGTAAATAAATGCTTGGATGAAATACGTGTGATGGATGTAAAATGTATTCTTGAGAGTGAATCTCTAGCGAGAAAATTTACTGGATTTATAAATAGAAGGATCTGAATTTTTTCCTTTTTCGTGTATTTTCCCTAGATTTCTAAAAAGTGATTCTCTGGGTAACAACGGTAGGTCATTTCAAATAGTTTCATATAACGTATAGATAAACATTCTGTTGGACTATATATCCATTGCTTAATGTTATATACACACACACACACACACACATGTATATATATATATATATATAATATATATATATATATATATATATATATATATATATATATATATATATATATATATATATATATGAAAACATGTTATTCATTCTGCTCGGTAAGGACGATGTTGTTTAAGATGATATCTAACCCGTTCGTTTATAATGTAAATACTTACCGCTATTTTAAGCTGTTATCCCTCAAAAAATCTAATCTATGATCATATTAAATTACGTCAATTCTGAGATAAGCTGCTGCAGCTTAAATCCTCTGTTGAAATCGCTGGTTTTTATTTAACTCCATAATTTCTTCTTTCTTTTAAATGAGTTGGAAATTAAACTGGTATCAAAATATTTGTACTAGATATTTATAAATAGACGTTATCAGTAATAACATCAAACCTCCTGGTCCTCAGTTATACAAGCTGTGAACAGTTCTTGGCTGACACTGAATAGCCAACTTGCATAGCAAAACAAAATATGCTGATTTAGCTATTTTGGAGCCATATCTAGCCACTTTCTATTGCATTTAGCTCCTATAGTTCGCAGATGTATATTTGAAAGGATTAGACAAAGTATGTCGTCATCAGGGATAGAAATGGGTATACGGTATACTTAATCCTCAATTTCGTATTATCGATGTTTAATAATGGAAACATACTGTATACCTTGTTCCAACAGCCTGGTTTGTTTGTTTGTTTTTTTGTTTTGTTTTTTGTTTTTTATTTGAGAAATGGAGTGGCTAAGAATTAAAAAGAGATACATAAACGAAAAAAAAAATCTCTCTGATCGTAAACCAACGCAAATGTTTGAAGTATATGAATAATCTACCATCCTTTCATCGTGCAACTATCTATAATCTGGGAGGAGCGGGTATGGCATGATGGTTATCAGCGCGGAAAACTTAATCGACGAAACGAGTTTGATTGGAGCTCTTGTTATTTATGTTTACTTCACACTAATGTACTTTATCATCGTCAATCAGCTTTTTTAAAGTTTATTGTCTGACATGGGCATTCCCTAAGGCCTTTTTTTTTTTTTTTTTTCGTTCTCGGGCGTCACGGTACGGCACCATAATATTTCGAACTTTTCTAAATCATCATCTTCATCATCATCATCATCATCATCATCATCATTTCAGCGTCCGTCGCTGGACATCGACTTTCCCAAGATTCGCCCAACCAGTTTACATATGATATCAGGGGATCCGCGTTGTGACTTGTGGTGTCCAGCGGTTGTCTAACATTCTTGTAACAAGACCTGCCCATTGTCATATGAGATTCTTTTTTTTCAGTGCTTGTTATAATATCTCCAGCTTTGTTTGTTTTGTAATACAGTGTATTGTGCTGGTTCATGATCTCTGTCTCAACAATAATGTCATGTCATTTTTGCCGGTCACAATATGTGGAGATTGTCTGGAAAGTACCCATCTATTTTGAATATCTCGAGAACTGGTCCAGTGCCTTGATGTACTTCGCAGAGGATGAATAACTCCATACGTTGCATGGATCAACAGAACTTTTTCCCGTGGGGTAACTCAGTAGGCACCGAGACGTCATTAAGTGCACTGTGTGACCATCACATTTCAAATGACTGATCTTTCTTCAAGTACTGGGTTCGGGGGGGGGGGGCAAAATATTGTATCCTTTAAGTCCTTTAATCTCTACGACCCGCTGTGTAACTAAATAGGCACTGGAACGTCATTTAGTGTACGGTGTGACCGTCAGATTTTCAATGACTGATCAGTCTTCCTTCATGTCTCGAACTGGATGTTGTGGTAAAATATTGCACTCCAGGTCTTTTAGCCCCCAGCCCCTGCCCTGAATTTGCTCCCTTTGACTTCTTATTTCCCACTGTTAAAACGGGGTGAGGCATGACAATATTGGCTGGATACTTTCTGGACAAGACTCGTGTGTTCCTGAGATTGGTTGCAATCATGTATTTTTTCTGGATATATTGATATACTTATAAGCGTTTAAATTGCACTGAACACATGTATATAATTATTGGTGCTTGAATATACGATAATGATTATATTCTTGCGAATATATGTGAGTGTTCTTATAAATATTCATATATATGCGCGTGCGAGTGCCTGCAACTATTTTTATATCTATATGTTCCAGTAAGTGCCTAATTATATAAGTATGTATGTGTTTATTTGTGTTAATCAGAAGCACGGACGCTAAGTACTTAGATATATAAATGATGGAGAGCAGATCAAGACAATATGGAAGCTATTAGCCGAGATACGAAGAGAAAAAAACAGCACGAAAATTAAAGAGAGAGTAAAAAAAACGAGTTGGGTGCCAATTTCATATCGGCGAAACAGTTTGCAAGAAAAGGCCACTTACAAAGAAGAATGGGATTGGTTAATTAATTCCACACAAAGCAATCAATAGCGTAAGTGAAACCTCGTGCAAACATACAACATGATTCTGTATCACATCGCCTCACTCATGCATCAGTTGATAATGAGGTAACCCTATACTATATAATGGCTTGGCTTTGCAAACAAAGATTCGGGAAGGTTTGCCATATTTGTTGCAAACCCTCGAATGGCCAGCAAAGTCTATGCAGGAAAGTTAGGCATATCTGCAGCGGTTACATATATGTGTGTGTGTGTGTGTGTGTTGTGTAAGGATGGCAATATGAAAGAGGACAGAGACTCGACACTACTGTGTACATCTCATTTTTTTACCATACTGTGGAATGAGGGACAGGTCACGTACGTTTCCTCCGTTCCAGATTTCGTCAGCGCTATGAAAGTGAGAGTTGGTCAGAGAGAAATGGTGAAATTTTTCACAAAATCCAGTCAAATCTACATCCTTTCTCCTCTCACATATGCAAACACACACACACACACACACACATATATATATATATGTATATATATTTATGCATATATATATATGTGCGTGTGCAATGTAATACAATTGCAATTACATATAATGTCCTCAGCATACACGTGACCACATGCAATATCAATCCACTAACAAACGAACTGTGTACTACACTTGGTCGAACCAAACCATATTGACAGTCATGCACGAGGTCTTTTCTGATTTTTTTCACGTTTTCCATTCGAGTTGTACACACCATGCAAGCTGTGCGCAACCATTATCATTTGCATATCCTTGTGGAGCTTGACCGACGAATCATTGGTAAATAGAACTCGCTCCACGGTTCCGTTTTTGAAAGCCGTGACAGCCGATGAAAAGTGGATTCTCTACAACAGTAGTCTTGGCAGAATTGTCTTCCTGCAAAAGGCACCGAGGACAGTTCTTAACTCAGAGAAATAAAAACGTCTTAGAGGATGGAATTATGAAGCTGACAGGACAATGACAGAAGATAGTGAATAAAATGATAAACATGTTATTCAATTAGGTTAATGGATGTCAAATATTTAGAAAAAAATGTCATTTTTACTTCATAGACCACACGAATGGGCAATCATATATATGTGTGTGTGTGTGTGTGTGTGCATGTGTGTGCATGTGTTTCTGTTTATATACATGTAAACATATTAGAACTGGAGAAGAAGCAAAAATATTTGCACAAGCCTGAGAGTTAAATCAGTGATGTGCTAGTGGGGATATCCAAGGATAGTATTGTCAATTTCAGTTATGAGTTTCTATCAAAAATTGAATCAAAACATTTAGAATGCTCTCCTACACACACACACACACACACACACACACACACACACACACACACACACACACACACACACCTGTATATATGCATATGTGTATATATAATCTAGGAAATATGATACATATTATTGATAGATTAAATGTGGCTCAAATCAACATTTATTTTATTGAAATATCACAAATTTCATTGAAAATGATACATATTTTATAACTATAGACAAACTAGTTATTACTTTCCATACTGAGCCGGAGACATAACTCAGATGTCGGTCAGTCGATGACGGCAACAATGCTCGAGATGCTAGAAAACGAAAGATTGTGTGAGTATTCCGGTATGTCAGTCAATCAGTCAGTCGGTGCCTGACCCTGGTACTACATAACCTAAAAAACAGTGAAAAAAAAATGATTACTTTCTTGGTTCTGATCCGCATTCGCCAGGCATAAGCAACCGTTTTGATCTAACGGGCCTCAGAAGACAGTGTTCATCTTTATTCGGACCGCACATCCACTTGAAAAAAGAGTTGATTCAATTACAGAAATCGTTCTTAATTTCTAATTACGAAAACGTGATTTACAATTATTACAATATTGATTTGTGAGCCGAAAACATTTGTAATTTTACAATGTAAATTATAAAATCGACAGTCGGAGTAAGATTATATAAGATTTTGAAAAAATTGTTAGATTGGCCGCGGGCCACCAAAAAACTTTGCCACGGGCCAAATCTAGTCTGTTGGCCTATCCTTGCCCATACGTGGTATAGGCCTTCTCCGGAACTGCAATGACTTCCTCACCATTCCCGTTTCCCCCTCAGCTGATAATTCAATTATTTTTTTTCTATGTTATCGTTTTACCCAACAGTATCAAATCCATCCATCAATCTTATCTCGCTAAATATATTTTTACGTTCACCCAGAGGTCAACCAACTTCAGACACAAAACCTAGAAGCTCGTGATCATTCCATTTCTAAACTGCCATTTTTTTATCAGGCCTCTTTTTTTTGGAAACTTTCAACTAAAATCATCATCCAAACTATCAACGTATGTTTCTTCAGTTTTCAAGTGGGTCCATCTAATTAACGTGCAGGTCGCATCAATAGAGCTAGAGGGTTGAATATCAGAACATTTTGTCTGTATTATGTCTAGAAAAAAAGTTTGTTTGTTTTTGTTTTTTTGTGTGTTTTCGGTTTCTTTTAAGTCCCCCTTCGTCTAGAAGTCTCGGTGTGTGGTTCAATTCGAAATGTAAGTTGTGGCTATATTGGTCACTTAGTTTGTGTCCAGCAGCATTCACGCTTGTTTCAGGGTATTTTTTGTTATGTTCTGTTTGTCTTTGTTTTTTGGAGAATTCAGATTTTTTTTTGTGATTACTTCCCAACAAAAGGTGAAAGATGTAACTTATTTATCGATCGATCTTCCAAATTTTTTAATTGATCACCCACAACTCGGCATGCTGCCAGATGATATTGGTCACGTGATAATTTCTATTGAATGACTAACCAGACCTGATCATCTGATCTTTTTTCTCATTTCTCTCTAATGTATTTTCTTTTGGTTTGCTACCAGGATCTCTGACGGTCGGATAAAGCCAGTGCAGAGTCTGTGGCATATGTTAATTCAAAGAAAAATTCTAATAAACATAAGACACATCATCTTTTTACTTGATTGGTAAAGTAATTGATTCATCCATTTGCTATAGAGCTCCATATGTGTTCTACACTTGAGTAACAGTTGAACGACCGTAGCCATCAAAGATGGTCAAGTGATATATCTATTCTTTCTAAATGTGCCTGTATTTGTTTGTGTGTTCCAGTGGTCTTGGTCATACTGTTTTGTCTGCAGACTTGATAAGAACTCCACTAGTACCCTTCTAAAAGCGTTGTGTTTGATTTCCGGAAGGAAGCCTATCCGAACATTTATGGCCTTATATTGATGGGTTTATTAATAACATTTAGATTCTCGAGACTCTATATATTTCTAGATGTTTTTTTTTACACTATTTTTGATGTTTACAGTAGATGCCATGAATAGAATTTATTTTGACCTTATTTATTTTTCGAATTAATTTTTTATATGACAATGTTTGAGGCCACTGTTGTTCACTGATTGACTGTGACGGCGAATATTACTTTGCTTTCATTTTGATCCTCAAGCAACCACTATGACTTTATTGTCGAACTTCTTGTTCTCTTCTTTGTTATAGTCAAGTCCAGTCGAAGTTCGAGTTGATTTTATTCCCCCTTTACCCTAGCAAGAGCATCAAGAACCATCGGCGCCGAACGGAGGGGAATAAAATCTTCATTGTTTATCCATCAAGGCAGGTTAGAAATCCAAACCTATATATAAAATCAACCTTCCCATAAGCTGATTTGGAATCCCGACTACGTGATTACCAACTGAGCTGTACTGGTTTATTATATATAGGGTATTTCAAATCTCTCCTTTTAAAGGGGATGCCCCAACGGTCAACAGCACGGATAATGGCCTCGATGAGCCATGTTTGTGACTACTTAGCGCTTATACCCTCGTGGAAGGCATGAATCCATCTATCTCTTAGATATGGGTAAAATAGTGCAGGGTTAGTGGTTCAGTTGTTTGTCGTTTCTACTTCTAATTGATACATCGCGAGCCAAGGCCGAGTTCGTAGTAGTATGATATGTGGAGCTGAAGCAAGGACGTCTGAGGCCGTAGCCTGTTTAAGGGCACAAGTTTTTTTTTCACTTTATGCAACGTCTCTTTTCCGGCTCTCGACTGTTACACGTTCCTCCACTTGATTTCTCATCCTCACCTTTTTATGCACAAGCATCTCTAGTACTGAAGACCGTCACTGACTGACACTCCCAGCAACTCTCATTTTTCCACCCTTCTATGTATAGCTGAAAGGATTAAGGAGAGAACTAGCCCTCTCAGGCTTGTTTTTCAATCATCATCGATCATCGAAAATCATCATCATCTTTCCTTCATCGGTAACATTTGCCTGTCAAGATCTGTCACGCAATGGTGAAGAGGGCAGGGAGGCCTGGCCCCACAAAAATTTACAGATAAAAAAAATTAAATATATAAGATAACTTGAGGTCTTCACGTCGTTGAATAAGATTGTAAATGTATCATTTGTCCAGGTAAAATCATGCCACGGCCATCACTGAGCAGTGAAACCAGAGAACACTGCCAAAGGTAAGAGCAAAAACAGCCAGGAGGGTAAGAAAGCTTCTCAGATTGATCCACTCCTACCTGAAACACTCTTACAGCAGCCCCATTTTCTTTAATTGTTTCTTATATCTACGTTGCCGTGGGCGAGTGATGCATTAACCGTGTAATGACTGGAGAGTATTTCGAATAAGTTTCTATTCAATACAACGCAGTTTATAATCATTCTGTCGGATCATATGTATCCATTTCTGAATGTATAAATGTCACTATCAAAGAAGCGAATAGATCAAGAATAAACAAGGTAAGAATTCGATTTGAAATACACATATTCATAGTAAATCTCAGAAAATATCCCGGACACCGAATGTTCAAGCATGAATTTTCGAACGGAGCAATGAATCAAGGTAGGATTCCATGAGTTGATCTCGCTAACCTAGAATTGTCCTGATTGAGATTCAAGTTGACATACGACATAAGAATGAAGAAAAAAAATGACAGTAAGAATAGAAGATTTGAAGTGAATTATGCTATCTTTCGTTTCATTCTCACGTCTGAATTATGATAAAATCACAGAACTTTGCCTGGAAACTAGATAATTATATGCTCTCATGCAGATATTAAACTGCTGAAAATGATATATTTTTATCATCACAAATCTGCTAATATGCAGGATATTCGAAACCCTCAGCTGCATTTAGTTTGGTTACCCCCTCCCCCCAACATTTGATTACCCTCTGGCCAGCTCATACACTTCATTACCCAATACCACCACAAGATTTGGTTACCCCCTTGGCTCTCGTTTTTTGCGTGTTACAGCCCGTTATCTGTATCGATAACTTTCTGCACATTTATCATTTCTAAGTTCTTCCCTTTATCTCATTCAATCTGGGGCTTTTATCTGTTTTGCCGGGAGTTCATAAATTTTTTGTCTAAAATTCATTAGCCTCATCTCCGTTTTTGACAGCAGTTTTGTTGTTGTTGTTGAACGTATCCGTTCGATTTATCTATCTACTTATTTTCTCTATTGAAGGGCAGCCTCAACCCCCCCTCCAGAATATCTATCGGAAAAGAATGAGGAAAGGGTTAAGGAGAGATCCAAATAATGAGAATGTGTGGGGGGGAGAGAGGGGGAGCGAGAGAAAGAGAGAGGGAGAGAAAAAAAGAGAGATAGGAGTAAAGAGAGAAGAAAATAGCAAAAGAAAAAGTCAGAGAAAGAAACAGAGAGAGAGAGAGAGAAGTATAATGAGGAAATAAAGAAGTTTTGAAAAGAGAGGGAGAGAGAGGGATGAGGAAAGAAACAGATGAGAAATTAAAAGAGGGAGAGAGAGTGAATAAAGAAAAAAGAGTGAGAAAGTAATATGTATATATATATATATATATATATATATATATATATATATATATATATATATATATATATATATATATATATGGTGAGATCTAGGACGAGTGATGAGGAAGTTTGTTATAAAAGAGAAATGAGATGTTGTAGAAGAGAGGTACAAAAAAGAAGAGGAGAGTAAATGAGAGAGTCACAAGTGTTGGGGGAGTGAGTGAGGCAGAAAGAGACAGGGAGAGACCAAGAATTGATTAGGTGAAAGAAATAAAGAAAGATGGTAAGAAGAAAAGGAGAAATAGTTGTAAAGAAAGAAAGAGAGAAAAAAAGATAAGTAATGAAAGGGAATCAAAGGAAAGACAAAAAGAAACAAAGAAAGAAAGAAACAAAGAAAAAGGAGCGGAATAAAAAAGAAAGAAAGGGCAATCTTGAAAACTCTTTATATAACAATATACGTATTCTCCAATGTTGCTGATTGCGTAGAATTCGGAGAGGAGTAAGGTTCAAGCTTTCAGCTTAAAACTTATCTTTTCAGCCTGTGGTGATTTCTTTTCAAAACAGCACCTGTCACCGAATAATTGAAGAAAATATTTTCTCTTCTTCTCACTCTTCAACCTATTTCGTAAACATCAACATTATCAACATCAGCATAGGTTGAGCTCAGTTTTCAAGTTGGTCTGGCTGACTGACTGGCTAGGTGCGCATATACGTATCACGCGTACAGGCTATCACTGAGATGGTGGGCTGAAAATTTAAATTTACTCCTTATTATGTCTAAAAAAATATTTTCTTGAGCTTTTTGACCCCCATAGTTTTTGTTAAATTTGTTATGTAAGTTTATGCAAAATCGGTCCCTTAGTTTGTGTCCGGTAGCATAAAGTTTGGTTTGGACCTTTTCAGACTTTCAATGATCACAGGCCAACAAAAGGCAAGAGAAGTAAATTATTTATTGATCACTCCTTTATCAAACATTTCAATTTATCATACGGCGTGTTGCGAAATGAAGTTGATGGCTTGACGGATTTTATTGAGCGACTAGCTTGTTTCTATCAGACTTTATATTCAATGTTTTTCCTCTACTTCTGATTTATCTCCTTTTCTTTTTGTTTCATCTCTCTCTCTCTCTCTCTCTCTCTCTCTCTCTCTCTCTCTCTCTGTGTGTTCCTCTCTTTACATCTTTCCCCTTCTTGTTTGACACTCCTTCCAACTTTGTACTTCCCTCATTCTCCCTTTCTTCTTTCATATTACGTATTTCTTTCTCTCCTTTTCTGTTACTGCCTGGTCCTTTCTGTCCCTTTCTGACTTCATTTCTATATGTAACAGTGGCAGGTGACAATAAGTAAAATCCCGTGACGTCATGCACTAATAACAGTGACATAGTGACATAGGCAAAATTCACACCCGCTTCAAAAGCCTGGCTCAGGTCGACTTGTTCTGCTGTTGTTTCGACCCATTTGCAGGAACTACGAATAAAAGAGTTGGACTGGGACACGTAGTTTGGGGATGATAATGTATGGAAATATCCGATTTTGTTTACTTATCAGATTTTAATGAAGAAGGAAGTTTGACCCCGACACAACCAAACCTGTCCATTTTTCTGTCTTTTTCTTTGCAATTTCACTTTAATTCCGCTTTGGCTTGAAAGGAGAGGACCCTTTTATAATATTTAACGCAAAACTTCTTCCTCTTGCTCTCTTTTTACCAATGGTGTACTGCAGTGGGAACGTGTGAGAGCGACGCTCCCTTACTCTGGGGGAAAGAGGGGCATACTTTCTCTCAATATGAACTACAAAAGATTTTGTTATTGAACATTTCGCCACAAAGAAAATTTCGCCACAAAGAAAATTTCGCCACAAAGAAAATTTCGCCACTATATGTCCACGTACAAATCCAATGTGGCTTTAAAACGTCTCTGAAACTGTTTGAATTTCCAAATATTCTCTTTTTGTTTCACTCCTGCACCACTGTTCAGTTTATCCTCACACAATCATATTCCTTATTCCCAACCCCATTTAATTTCTCCATCTATCGATAGCTAAATAGCTAGTTCCCTTACGCTGGGCACGGCATCCGTCACCCTTGCAAGGGCTTTCCATATCACAAGTTTGTCTTTTCTCGGCTTGTTATTTGTAAAATAAACTTGGTGGCAAACACCCGACGAACACCATCCTCGAGTACGACACCCGATATTTCGAAGCGGTCATCCATTCAATTACTGCCCAGGGTCAACGTTGCTTAACTTCGGTGAACCGATGTATTCAACTTGATTTGACCCTAATTTCTGTCTTATTGAATACTGGTTCTTTTCTTCTTCTTCTTTTTTCCTTGATCTCCCTTTCTTGATTCAATTCTCTTTTTTTTCTCATAACAGAACTTCGACTCCTCACAGTCCGTTGTTCTTCTCCCTCCCTTTCATATCCGTTCTCTGTGATTTTTATTTTCCTCTCTTTTTTCCTTTGCTCTCAATCATTCTCTCACCCCCTCTCTCTTTCTCTGTATCTACCTCTGATCCCCCTTTCTCTTTCTCTCTCTTTCTCTCTCTCCATTATCCATATCCATAATCTGTGATTTCTATTTTCTTCGCTGTTTCTTTCGCCTTCTCTCCCCCTCAAAATCTATTGTTCTCTCTTCCCCTCAAAATCTATCGTTCTCTCTCTCTCTCTCTCTCTCTCTCTCTCTTTACCATATCTTCCTTCTATCTTTCGATGGGCGACCCTTTTTAAGCTATTAATTCATCTGCGATGAGGAGAGTAGCGATAAGCAGATGGCGCCTGCCTCATATAAGCACCGACAAGTTGCTAGATCTTGTCCAGATATCCTGACCTTTGCTACTCGCGTCCAAAGTAATGCTCCTGTTTTAATGTGTCATTAACAAGGTATACTTAATATGATCAATTAGTCTGGAGATTTTATCTTCGGACTAAAAATGCTTAATGAACACGGACAGTTCAAACTGATAGGGAAAGGAGGAAATTTGAAAACTTAGGCATTATATAAACAAAGGTCGCATCTATATTAGATCTCCAAAGGTTCCCTACTCTCATAGGATGACGATTAAGGGTTGCTGACTCATTAAAGTTAATATTTAAGTTAAAACCGAATTAGATTATTTTCCGATTAAGAAGTTCTTATGATCAGATCCTAAAATGCCATTTTTGAGTTATTAAGTAAATTTATGTGCAGGTAATGAGTTCTTAAATGCGCTAGCATCTTGATTGTCGCCTTTGACTGATTGACATACCGAAATGTGAGTTAATGTTGCCGATTTTGATGGTTTCCGTCTGAATGTAGATATTTTCAGTTGAATCTTGATACCAGGAATTGCTGTATAGATGATTTTTGAGAAGATAAGTAATTTAATTTATAGTTATAATATAAGTCATATTTTTAATAGGTTAAATAATATTTTGGTAGAATAATTATTGAAGATTAATACCAAATTAAATTCGTTTGGATTATGTTTCAGATCTCCTGAATTTCAGATTCTTATCAGGAAAATATAGATGTTTCTAGTTGCTTTTAGATTTTTTTACTCAATTTTTGATGTAAACTTGAAAATAAAGTTGGCAACTCTACCCTTGGCAACACCGCTAGATCTTTACACAATAAAAAAAATGCTGCATCAATTGTCTGACCTCAAAGCTTGTTTAAAATTCCAATTATAGTAAAGATGTCTGAACGGACATTTCAACGCTCTAGACTCAGATTTGCATATAACTCAGTGTGCTTCTATGTTTTAACAGATAATTGCTAAGCACAGCGTCAACTGTCTCGTCGCCAATAGCTCTATAATGCCTCAGATCTATAATTTACAACAATGTTTTTGAATATGTTAGATATACACATTTGTGTGAACGGCAGATATATATATATATATATATATATATATATATATATATATATATATATATATATATATATGTATGTATATATATATATATATATATAATGTTATCCCTAGAGAGTTGTTTCGTCTCTTCAATGTGGCTATGGACTCGGTACGCACCCAGTGCCCCCAGGTGGGATTAAAACTTATGCTCAAGAACTAGAATCCAGTGTTCTACCCCTGCCTAACGCAGACCTGGGCGGTCGGCAGGACCGAATTTAGCGACATTTTGTTTTATGCTTAATTCGCCAACTATTAATTTAATAGTCAGAAGAGCATCGCATATTTGCTTTGGCAGACGGGTGTCCAACCTGAGAGTTCTCAACACTTGAATGAGGGAACATTAATTAATAAAAATGTCATCCACAGACAGCTGTTTCGTCGTATTACAACTCTTCAGCGTGGCTGTAGACTCGATACCCATCCAGTGCCGCCATATATATATATATATATATATATATATATATATATATATATATACATATACATGGTGTGTGTGTGCGGTGTATATATATATGTATATATATATATGTATATATATATATATATACATATATATATATATATATATATATATATATATATATATATATATGTGTGTGTGTGAGAAAGAGAGGCAGATAGTGTGTTCCTATGTTTTCCCTTTGTCAATGTATACAGAAGTTTTGATGCGATCGTTTGATCGTGTGTGTAAATTTTGAATTTTGATTTCTGTAAAAAAAATAATGATGAAATATTGCTTTTAACAATACTTTAAATGTAGTCTGCGTATGTACACGTATATATGGCTTGGCCTCGAGAACGAAGATCCTGGTGGATTGATCACGTCGGTAAAGGCCCTAACGCAATGTAGTTTTAAGGTGAGGTTATGGGTCTGTACGGGTGACCCATCCTTTAAATGTAATGTTCGTAAACTATGGTCCACTAAGGAAAAAAAAAAACGGCAGCAAGGTCCCTAGGTCGTAGGATCCATTGGGGTTTCTATCTCCTGGTAGATGCTCCAACTAACTCCGAAAAAAGAGCACTTGAAAGACAACTTCTATTATAGTATGAAAGACCGGTGACTATGTCCCGGTTTCGATTGCATACGTCAGCTTCGTAATCTTTGCAAGTTTCAAATCTGGTCAAGACCAGGATTTCTTTTGTTACATGTTTGTATGACCTCCACCTTGACAAGATGCAAAGCCAGTTAGATGTAGTCAATTACCTGCTGAGTGCATTTGGAAGTCGTGAGTTTTCCCCCCCACACGTTCATAACGGAAATCCCACCCGGGACATTCTGTGCATGAAGCAGACGTGTTAACCATTACACTATCTGATTGGACTAAATACCCCCATTGATAGTTTAAACTGTGAATTATTCTTGGCTTTTAGCTCTTGGATACATATCAAATAATTTCAATGAAACAAAAAGAGCCTGCTGTTTCAGATCTGTTTCATTGCATCAATGCCGATTAACCTGCTTTTTTCTCCAAACAAATACACGACATCATTACTGACGGGATGATTAGTTTTAATTTATTTATAATCATTAGTAACCACTTAATTTAAAATTGAGTCCAAACTTTTCAAAAGTGCATAATTCAATTTTATCAATCGCCATTCGATTGTTATCTGAAGAGAAAATGTTGAATTGGCTTTAATCTTATTTTAAAAAGAAATGTTGTTAAGTTCCAGTTGAATGAATTTCATCGGACGAAGCAATTTTATTACCCTTTTAAACTGCCAAAGACATTTGCGGTTTATAATTGGTATTGCGTGTAATCTGAATACATAAAGCTAGATATAGAAGAGCGTTTTCTTTGAGGAATTACGACGTACAAAGATGAGTGAAATTTTAGAATAAATTATCCCATTGAATAAAGTTAACTAAGGTTTAATTTTCAACTGCAACGAAAGCTGACATTTCTTAGAACAGGGGAAAATATCATGTTAGGACCAATTTTCAAGTCAGTTAACAGCGTTTATAAGGAATTAAATGACCCAGGAAGAGGGCTAAAGATAGATAGACTCCGTTTCTTTTCAATCGGTTCATTGCGTTGGAAAAGATAGAAAGATATGATAGAGAGACTGAGCAAAGAAAGAGGATTTCTTTTCTATCCCACATCTATTCCCTTTTCAGATTAATACTGGGAAGAAAATTAGAAAGTACCAGAAAGAAACGATGGGAAGATAGAATGATAAAGAAGCAAAAAAGCAAAGAACGGAACAGAGCAGACTATACAGTGTTTATAACTAATGTGCACACTCCATATATATAATTATAACTTTTCCATTTACCAATGGATTATAATGTATTTTGGACGATATTATTCGTTTTATTTTTGACTCCGTCATTATTTCTGATCCGGACACTTCAACGAGGATTGTCTTGAAAACTGAATTTGAAAAGAAATAGCTTTATAACAGAATAAATGTAGGAAAATGCCGTCCTAATGCATAAAAAACGTCACTGTTTTTTTTGTTTTTTTTTCCCCAAAAAGAATCTGTTCTTTTTCATATTTTTTTATGAGAACACTATGTAATGCGATTTTCGTTCCCGGGTAGTAAGTGTTATATTCTAAATGCTTAAGTATGAAAAGTATTGAAAATAGTTATTATTCTCTTAAAACTTTGCTATTGTTTAGTTCTTACTTCATGCTGTTAAAATATACAAACCTGTCGTTATTTAATTGGAAATAAGTAGATTCCAAATTATCATTAGCCTTGTCACAACCTTTTTCCATATAGAAATATTCTGCTCAGTGTAATCTGAATATATAAACTTGAATATAGGAAGGCATATCCTCCAGGGAGTTTCGACATACAACGATGAGTAAAACTTTCGAAAATTATTTGATTGAATAAGATTTTTTCCCCATGAGAATCATGATCATGTTATTGATGAAAGAAGAGACTCTGTCCGCCCGTTGTCCGGTCGTCGGTCGGTCGGTCCTCATCTTGTTTCTCAGCTATTTCAAGTCAACTCTACATGCAACTTGGTGGAAAGGTGTCCCTTTATAAGATGCTTCTTGACTAGAAAAATCTTCCACTTAGGGTCATGTGATCTGACAATAATTGCATTTGTACTTAATGCTTTAAAATCTATTTTCTCAGCTGTTTTTTGTCTGATTTACTTGAAAATTGATGGAAGGGTGTTCCTTGATTGGATGCTTTTTACCAAAAATTATTTTCTCTCCAGAGTCACGTGATCCGGTGATAATTCCGTTTAAATTTCATACTGGGTGCAGCATTGAACTTTTGGTTCTTGATTTCATTAAAAACCGACAGAGCTGCGTGGATTAAAAGATTACAATTTTTTTTTTCAGCAACATTTTGCTTTGATCTTATTTAGTTTTTCTGAGCAGAAGCCAATGTTATCAGAAA